>JAJPUD010005454.1:0-53112 GCA_023553655.1 Myrmecobius fasciatus
ATACCATAAGATTAATGCCCCAGAGGTCACTATGGGTGTAGAGTGTTGGTGAGGAAGAAAGATTATCTAATATGCAGTTCATCCTAAGGAGGATTTATGTCAATAGCTTTGTGTATGACTAATTGTTCTTGCTAATTAGGTGCTGAACTTAGTTGTTTCTTGGTCCAGAATAACTAGAATATTGTCTGTGCATTTTAGTGGAGAAGAAATCCTTGATATTTTATCAATTTATGACTCGGACCATTTGGACAATGCCAAAGGAATTCATATTTTCTTTGTAAAAAAGGAGGAAGTAGAAGGAGTTGAATGGATCACGAGGCTATCCGTGTTTAGCTGAAATAAGTAAGTGAAAACTCAAGGTTTTTCTTATGTCTAATGTTTTGGGAATGTGGTATGGCATTCAGAGAGAGAGAGAGAGATCACTAATAACCAGATAACTTTTAATGTTTGACTATATGTTGTTTTTGTAAAATGCATTATCACAAGTTGAATAATGTTATAATTAAGACCTTAAGACTTAAATTCTCTGAGTTCCTATGGCACTTTGTCATTGTAAGTTAGGAACTTTAGGAAGTTAACATATGCTTCTGGGCCAATTTATAGCATTCCAGCAGGGATAGGACAAAGGCCAGTCTGTTTTTCTGTAAGGTGAATTCTAGTGTTGGTTTCTATCAGGGTCTCTTAATCTTTATTTTTGCCATATACTACTATGGCAATCTGGTAAAACTAGTGACCTCTTTCTTAGAATAATTTTTTTAATGCAAAAGATCAAATAAGTAAGAATACAAAGAAAACTTATATTGAAATAAAGTTTTCAAATTACTAAAAAAAAAAAAAAAAACCTAATCAAATTAATAGGAATCTGGTTAAGAATCACATCTCGATAAAGGAAAGTGAGTTTGATTGGGTCCCTTAGCTTATGCAACTATAAAAGGAACAAAGTATAGAAATGTTGTTAAGAAATATACCTTCAGTTTAAACATGGAATAATATCCCATTCCATTACAGGAGTTCTGCAATCATGATCCCATTTAGGAGTATAATTTAGGGAATAGAGGCAGTATTGCATGGGAATATGTTGATGTGTTTGTGGATTCTGTCAGTAGAGGAGTGCTTTCTCCTTCTACCTGTATGAAATTATCAAGGACATTCTTAAAGATCTCCCACTCCCCCATGGATGAGCAACAATCAGCCTATAAGACTGTAAATATGATTTACATTAAATAGAATGGCCCACTTGCCAACAAAACAGTAGCGAAATACATTTAAGATAAAATTTGTGTGTAGGAAAATGGGCATCAGGTTTTCTATTTTAAATTATTTGCTAAGACATTCTTTTTTTCTTTTCTTTTTTTCTCAATAAGTAGAAAGGCTGTATTTGTCTTCTATAACAGTTTTTTCTTTGCTCCTGTTTATCCATGTTTCTTACTCTCCAAAATTGCAGACAAATCTATCTCTTTGAGAATTGTTTCATTAAAAAATTCCCCACAAAAATAAAAATAAAATAAAACCAAACCGAAAGGGAGAAAAAAAAAACAAACACTAATAGGCCACACAGGGGTGCTCTCAACCTACTGCAGTAATGCAGATCAGCTTTGCAATGGATAGATAGAAATGGGGAAACCTGATGGGAGTGAGAATTCTTTCTGAGTAGGGCATTGATAAGTTTTCTTTTAAAATCTGTTTCCCAGCATTCATCATGCCGAAAGATGCATCCTTCATACATAGTTTAAAGTGATGAGTGGAGCAAATAGCACTACAGGGGAAAAAAAAAGCCCGGTGAGATTTGCCTGGTTTTCTCCATAAACCCCAAATAACCATCTATTCCTTTCATAAATGGCTTTCCCTCCCATGTTTTAATTAAATCCATATGACAATTTCTCCTTCCTTCTTGAATGGCTTGAAAATAAAATGAGTTTAGCAGTCTCTAGTATAGATATTTTTTATATAATTAATAGGCTCCAAAGCCATTCTAGCTGGCAGAGCTGGGCTATGTGACTCTCTTAGATATTAAGGCAGAATACCCTATTATCAGTAAATTTGTTTGATCCAATTGGGCAATTCACTATTTTCTTTTTAGGATCTCAGTTTGTTTGTTAGTTTTTACCTGTGCACTGGAGATAACAAGGGAATGACCTCAGTCAGATAATAAAAAAGAATTGTAAAGACAAAAAAAAAAAAAAAAAAAAAAAGCTGTAGATAATCACAGTGCTTTTCCAGTCAGGCAGCATTAGTGCCAGAAATATTGAATGTTTCAAGACATCTGTCTTTTTCATGCCTGGCCTTAGTGATTGCTATTGCTTTTCTTGGGGATGATGATTCATATGTAATTTATCCTTATATACAATCATTAGCGTTATGAATAGCTCAGGTGGAGGATATCATTGCTTCCTTTTGACAGAACAGAAATGTTTGGAGATGGCGGTTGCCTAGTCATTTTCATAGGCCTTTGTTGTAAATTTGGGTTTTAAGGTCTTAACACATTCACAAAGGACTACTCTAACCTCCTATGAGTCTATTGTTTTTCTGTCTTCCTTCCTTGGGTTTAAGAATAAATAATACAGAGTTCTTTAAAGATTTGACTTAGGTGGAAATTTAAACCTCTCTTCACACTAAACAAGCTATATGACCTTGGGATGGTCCATTAATCATGCTGGACTTAAGGTTTTCTTTTTTTTTTTTTTTCATTCATAGAATGAGAGTCAGACTAAAAAATATTTAAGGTTTTTTTAGTTCTAATTTTTCTGTGATTCATTCCTATTTAAGAATGTGCATATGAGATACAGGTGAATCATCCAAATGGAAATACCAGTAAAAGTAAAAGTAGTTTGCACAGAATTATTACTGAGGGTACTTCTCTAGAGTAGTTTTTCTTCCTTGTATGAAAAATTTAACAAACCCAGGTAAAATACCTACTATATGCCAGAGGCTGTGCTCAGTATTGGGTACATAAATAAAAAGATCGAAATGCATCCTTCAGGTTGTCTGAAGTTTTATTCAGAATCCAAGCACTAGACAATTAAAAAATATATTTACATTAAAAAGTGTTCCATGATTCATGGCAATTAGTACAAGGTCATTTGCATATAAGAGTAATTGAAAAATCTTGCCATTGATAATTAGTCCTTTTTGAATCCTGCACAGAATACTCATGCTCCATGAGTTGCGAATACCTCTGCTTAGTAATGTCACCTTGTTTTCTGCCTCACTTGATGTTGATACTCAGGGGATCACTATGGTCTCAACTCTCATAAAATGCTGAATGATTTAACATATGTATGGATAATACTTTGCTAGAGGCGAAGGTTTAAGACTGTTTTTGCTTGGGAGTGTATTTTTTTTTCTTTTTTCTTTTCTTTCTTTTTTTTTTTAATAACCAACAAAATGTGGAAACTGTGAGATGCTATATTTCATACTTCTTATTCAGTCAGTTGTCTTTAAGGATGAAATATATTGTTTAAAAATATTGAAAAGGCATTCCATTCCATTCCATTCCAGTATTTTCAGTAAAGATTCTATTGATGATTTCATTCTCCTAAATATCTTATAGTAGCAGTTTTCTAAGCACGGTCCAGGAAATCACTTGGATTCATTCACCTGTACCCTTTCAGGGGGGCTGTGAGGTCAAAACAATTCTTACAGAAATATTAAGGCTTTTTATTTTTCAGCATGTTAAATCCATTAATTTTTAAGAGGGTAAATGAATTCTGAGACAAAATTTTAAGAATTGTGGTCTAACAGAGTAGATAAGGTAGGGCTATGAATCAATAGTAGCTGATGTATTCTTCTATATGACTTTATAAAGTAAAATGTACCATCTAAAATCTTTTTAAAAAATTTTTGGAATCTTTTTTGAGATAACTTGAAAATTGGTTTCTAAATACTTTTAAAGTTTTGATGTCTTCACTTAGATTTAATGTGTTTGTATGTGATTCAGTTCTAATTGATCTTCCCAACTTCATCTTCATAGGTATAAATGACATTTTACTTACAAAATGTGTCAAGTTGGTAGTGTACAAATTTAGCTTTTCCTATATTGTTGATGATTCTAGTTGACTACAGATACATCATGAAATCTGTTTTATTTAATATTGATTTGTTGTCCTTCCAGTTTCAGGTACAAATGGCTCTTGGTTTAAATTACTTTAGCTGAATCTTAATCAAAACTCTCTGAAAATTTAATTTTCTTTCAAATGTGCAAATTCCTTTGCAAATGAATTCTTCAATGAAATCTATATTTGTTTGAAATTGATTGGTCCCACAAATCACTCAGGAAAAATACAACTTTAAAAAAAAATTTACTTTTGGCCATGTTACAAAGTGAAAGTGTCCAGCTCACTGAGTTGGTGTGTATGTATATATATACTGTGTATCGGTCTATAACACATATATATTTATAGATATATTTATATATCTATAAGTATACATACATATATACATATATACACAGACATATATAGATATATATTATAGACAGATTCTGCAAATGCCCATTGAACTGGACCCAGGATTTAATTAGAGGAAGCTTTTGGTAAACATTATTACTTGATATTTGGTTAATAAACATGATTTTTTTTTATCTTAACAAGTAATCCAAGAGCTAAGTAATTTAAGGGCTACTATATAAAAAGTATGTGTGGCTGAAGGTATTCATGAAGAAAATTAGTAGATACAGAGACAGCATGTGGAAGAAGTATGAGAACATTTGTTTGAATTTCAGCTTGGACACTAGCTGTATGACTATGGACAAATTACTCAAATTGTCTGAGTTCAAGTTTTCTTTTACATAAAGTGTTTAGGATTGTAATACTTACTTCACAGGATTTTGTTATAAGACTGAACGATTAGCCATTTTTTCTCCAAAATTATAATGAACATTTCTTTATTCTAAGTTGTCTTTAGATCAAAAATTAGGGTGAGCATATTTGTTAGTTTTTAAGGTGTTTTGACAAGTGTTTTCCAATATAATTGGTTTTATTTATAGTCCAATATGTTTTACTTTTTTCACTTAAAAAATTCTGAAGAGTCCATTCATCACTAGCCTGTCAAAGGGATTCTTGGCACAAAAAGTTAAGAATACTACCTTGTTTGTAATGGAAGTTGGATGGTACCTCACCATGTCCCCAGTGGATTCCAGACAGAATAAGAAGAGTTTTCAACAAAGTCTAGTTCACTGGATGGAGAACTTAGCTTTTGGAAATAAATAGGGACCCTTTATTCAAAACTGACTTCTTGGGGGCCGGGGAAAAGGAATATTTTCTTACTAAGATTTTGATGATGTTATTTTGAAGGAAACCAGTATTGAAAGATGGAGGATCTGAAGGTGAGTATTTTGGGTAAGACGAGCAGCCAGTGCAAAGACACTGAGCTTTTAGAAGGATCATTAAGTAAGAAGATAAAATATTGCCTCAGTTTCTTAAGAGGGATGAAATGAGCAAGTCAGGGGAGGATTTTTTGAAGATGTCTTTATTAATTCTCTTGCTTTGTTACCTGGAGAACAAGATTCTATTCTGTATTCATTTTCTACTTCAGATAGGAATATAATATTATAGCACTACATAATTTGCAAAGCATTTTGGAAGTATTATTACATTTTATCCTCAAAACTACACAATGAGATAGTTGTTATTGTTATCCCCATTTTACAGATAAGGAAACTGAGGCAGGGAGTACTTAAGCGACTTACTCTTTAGTAGGTATCTGAGGTCAAATTGGAATTCAGAACTTTTGAAATCCAGATGCAGTGCTTTGTCCTCTTGTTATCAAGAGTAGAAAATGCCTTCTTTGCTATTTTGCCTTCTCTTGCCTTTTTTGTTAGATGTTGTAACATTAAGAAACATTATAGTAGCTCTCTGTCTTGTGCAGCAGTAGACAGAAGACAATGTTTTCTGGGAGGCTTAGAAATGATGAGTCTTTTACTCTCATCTCTGCTAAGAGTTAGGAAGTGTCCATTGCCATATTTCAATAAAGTATATTCGAGTTAGGAGAAATTTAAAAATCTACCATCTTTTAGGAATAACTGTGTCTCTTTTTAGAATTTAGGGATTCTGGAGATAGAGCCAAGATGGTGGGGAACAGATAGAACTCTGTGATTTCCTCTGACTTTCTCTCAAACCAACAGCAGATTAAGCCTCTAAACTGGGTTTGGAGTGAAAGAACCCACAAACACTTGGAGTACAACACATTCCCAAAAGAAGAACTTCAGAACTAGTCTGTTTCAATCAGGCAAGGGGACAGTCTGCCAAGACCAGACAGCAGCACAGGGATCCTGGGGCAGAGAGTTAGAGTGTTGTGTCTGGCACCAGGGAATCCACTGTGAGACTCTTAGGCTACTCTGCCCTGGTCACAAGCATGTAGTTTGGCAGATTTACTACAAAAGGCAGATTATAAACCATTGAGCCCCAGAAAAACATGGAACCCAGCTGCCATTGGAAGCCAACCAGCAGAACTGCCCCAGGGAAAACTAAAGCAGCTCTTTTGCTTTAAGAGAGACTTCAACCCTTAAAATGAGCAAAAAACCATAAAAGAACTCTCACTATAGACAGCTTTTATGGAGAGAGAGACAAAAAGACCTCAAATCCTTAGTTTTGAAAGGCAAATCAACTCCAAATGAAGCCCCAAAGGGAGATATGAGCTGGTCCCCATTTCACAAGGAAGATTTCAAAAAGGATCTTAAAAGAGAGCTAGAAGAAAAATGAGAAAAGGAAATGAAATCTTTGCAAAAGGGTATAGAAAAGGAAAAACAGAAATTATCTGAAGAAAACTCCTTAAAAATAGATTTGATGAAATAGGAAAAGCATATAATGCCTTACAAAATAGGTATGAAAAAGATATCAATTTGCTGAAAAACAGAATTTGTGAAATGGAAAAAAAATATAACAAATAAAACAATTCAATTGGCCAAATACAAAAGGAGCTAAAAAGGTACCTGAAGAAAATAATACAGTAAAAGTTAGAAATGAACAAATGAAAGTGAATGACTCAGTAAGCCTTCAAGAATCAGTCAAAGAAAACAAAAAAAAAAGAAAAGAAAAAAATAGAAGAAAATATGAAATACCTCTTTGGAAAAACAACAAAGCTGGAAAATAGATTTAGGAGAGGCAATCTAAGGATTATTGGACTTCTGAAAGCCTTGATGAAAAAAAGGAAGTTAGATATTATCTTATAGGAAATCATAAAAGAAAGAACTTAAGGATTCTATTAAACTTCTAAATAGGTAATTTCTAGATAAATTTGCCCCTTTCTAACTTTCAGATTTTCTTAAATTACTTTCCTCCACATACCCTATGATCCACCTACACTGGCCATCTTGTTCTGCATATCCATCACTCTTTCTAACATGTGGCTTTGCACTGGCTGAATGCTTCTCATTTGTGCACATCAGTTTCCTTCAAGACTCAGCACAAATGTTACTTTTTGCATAAAACCTTTACTTCTTTCTCCCAATTGTTAGTGATGGTTTCATCTTTGGGCTTATCTTCCATGTGTTTTGTATATGTCTTACATGCACCTAACTGAAAGCCAGATCCAATCATCCTGATTTATATATTGCCATTAGACCTGAATGGTTCTAGAAGAGAAAGAGAGGCTAGTGATTTAGTACAACCCTCCCTAACTTAAATCCAATTAATTTGCATGTCATGACATCACTTCCCTGAGATCTTGATCTTTGAGAATGAAGTACGTTCAACTTCTGTGAGTAGTAGGTAGGAGCTGCCCCACTAGGACTTAACTGAAACTGGTCAGTTGGGCAACATAGCTCCTCATCCCTCTCTCTCTCCCTCCCTCCCTCACTTCCTTCCTTCTTTCCTTCCTTCCTTCCTTCCTTCTTTCCTTCCTTCCTTCTTTCCTTCCTTCCTTCCTTCCTTCCTTCCTTCCTTCCTTCCTTCCTTCCTTCCTTCCTCCTTTCTTCCCTTCCTCCCCTCCCTCCCTCCCTCCTACATTTCTTCCCTTTTTCTTTTCTTTCTTCATTCCCTTCTCTTTGTTCACATAGGATATCATATCCTTACCTGTGGGTGTTCTGCCCAAAAGAACGTAAATTTTGATTACTGAAGCTTCTTAAAGTTTACAAGCTAGATTTCTTTCTTAAAGATCATGCCTAAACACATCTGGCTCTCCTTGATTGGCTAACAATAAGTAACAGGTGAAACTCTACTTTGTCATCATTTGGGTCCAGATTGACTCAGAATGAATGCAAATAGTAATTGTTTTTGTTTTGACCAGAAACTCTGAGGGTTTTCCCTTCCCATACTGATTTTTTTTGACTCCATAAAAGAAATGATTCTCTGCCTTCTTTAAACCCATCTTTAAACACTGGTTGATTACTGGGGCCATCTCCAATGATCCTGATCTATATCTTGTTATCTGACTCAAATGCCGCTGGAGAGAAAGTGAGACTGGTAACTTTGCAAACTATCCCCTGCCCCCACTTAAATCAAATTAATTTCTGGGTCATGACATCATCTCCTTGATGTCATGATCCTCTTCAAGAGTGAAGGACAAACAACAAAAAAAAACATGTACCTAATTAATTCACATATTATCCCTTCAGATTATGACTGAAGGAAGGGTCCTTTTCTGTTTTTTTTTTTTTAAACCTCTCAACAGTTAGCATAATGACTAATGAAAAGCAAGTGTTTAATAAATATGTGTTGGTTGGTTAACTGATCTGTTTGTTTTTACTCAGCTAGGAATTTCCTTTGATATTTTATCTGCTTGATAATCCCTATTTAATGCCTTTCTTAAGGATAGTAATAACAGCTAATTTAGTGGGATACATAGCTTATTAACTGTTTTATTGCTACATGAAAACCCTACATAAACGAAATACTGGCCCTTAATACATCTGGAATTCTATAACCTCTTTAATAGATAATTGGGAGAAAGATTAAGGTAGTTGGATATTTTATGGGAAAAACTATATTTTGTTAACAATCTTATGTATGGATGAAATTCATAAAAATACTTAACCATTTTCTCCTCTTTCTGGCTTGGTAACAAGTTCTTGATAGAAAAACATGGCTTTGTCTCTCATAGAGTCCATGAAGTCAATTAATCAAGAATAGTAATTATAAGAAACATGGTGTAAGATTTATAAAAGTTGATGGACTTCTAGGAGTGGAGCAAAGATGGTGGAATAAAGCTAGGAAGCTGCTGAAGCTCTCCCAGTTTCCCTCAAAAAATCACATGAAACCAAACTTGTGAACAAAGTATGATGGGCTAAAACCACTTTCCAGCTCAAGATAGATTGGAAAAAGCTTCAAGAAAGGTCAATCCCACTGGGGTGCCCAGTTCAGACAGACTATGAAAGCCAGTTAGAGGGTCTTAATCATAGCAAATCAGCATCTGAGACCCTTGCTCCTGGCTCAGTAGAGGAACAGAGCAGTGGGGCAGCCTACAGTCCCAGCTCAGAAGACAAACTGTGAGAAACAATGTTGTTTCCTAAAAAGAACAGGCAAAATTACATCCTGCAAACAAAAGGGGACCTTGTACTCAAAACTAAGGTTCAGAGTTGCATAGGAAACTTGGGACAATGCCCCCTTTACTTCAGGAGAAGAGCTCAACCATTAAAAAGTAAAAAAAGAGAAAATGCCAAGAGAAAAGGATTAAAAATGAGCAAGAAAGCGAAGAGGACCTTGACCATAGAAAATTACTATGGTGACAGGTAAAACCAAAACACCAACTCATACAAGGACAAAAGGTCCACAGATGAAATCTCAAACAGTGATATAAATTGGTCTCAAGCCTAAAGAGGAAGTACTCATAAAATATTTTAAAAGGCAAATAAGAGAGGTAGAAGAAAAAACAAGAAAAGACATGAGAGGTATGCAAGAGAGAGTCAACAGCTTAGAAAAGGAAGGCAATTCCTTTAAAAAATACAATTAATCAAATACAAAAAAAATCCACTGAAGAAAACATCTTTAAAAGTAGAATTAACCGGGGCGGAGCCAAGATGGCGAACTGCAGACAGCTTTCTCTGTGAACTCCTTTGGGACCTTCCCTCAAACCCAGACAAAGTGAGCCTTCGAACTGGTTTGTGAGTGAAGGCTCCACCAAACATTTGGACTACAACGCACTTCTATCAAAAATCTACCTGGAAAGAACTCCGGAGAAGGTTAGCCTCAGGGGAAATCGGCTGCTCGTCGCTATCAGACTCCAGCCAGGGCGGAAGTCAGGGCTGCGATAGAGGGCCGGATTTAAGGCACCCAGGAAGCCCCTGGGAGACGCCTGGGCCACTTTGCTCTGCTTGCGGGCAGGTGCTTTGACAGATCTGCCTTTGGTAAAGGGTGGATCGAGAGAAACTGAAAACGTGGTCTAGCCCCACCAGCCTCAGACCGGAAGTCAACTCGGCAAACTGCCCCAGGGCAAATACAAATCATTGCAGTTTTCTCTGTTTTTGACCAATATCCCAACTTTAAACCATGAGCAAGAAGCAGAAGAGAGCTCTCACTATAGAAAGCTTTTACGGAGAAAAAATAGAACAGTCCCCAGATCCTGACATTATGAAAAAAATCCCAGATGAAGCCACAAAGGCAGACTTAAGTTGGTCTCCCTTTCAGAAGGCTTACCTGGATGATTGCATTAAGAATCTCAAAAGAGAGCTAGAAGAAGAATGGGGAAATAAATTGAGAGCAGGGCAACAGAAATATCAAAAACTGGAAAATAGGACTGGTGAATTGGAAAAAGAAAACAGTTCATTGAAAAACAAAATTGGTGAATTGGAAAAAATCACCAACTCACTGGAAAATAAAAATGGTGAACTGAAAAACAAAATTAGTGAATTGGAAAAAGACAACAATTCACTGAAAAACAAAATTGGTGAATTGGAAAAAGACAACAATTCACTGAAAAATAAAACTGGTAAAATGGAAAAAGAATGCATTGAATCAAGAAACTCAATTGGCCAGCTACAAAAGGAGCTAAAAAAGATAACTGAAGGAAATAATACTTTAAAAATTAAAATTGAACAAATAGAAGTAAATGACTCAATAAGACTTCAAGAATCAGTTAAACAAAAACAAAAAAATGAAAAAATAGAAGAAAATATGAAATATCTCCTAGGAAAAACAACTGACTTGGAAAACAGATCCAGGAGAGACAATTTAAGGATTATCGGACTCCCTGAAAGCCACGATGAAAAAGAGAACCTGGATGCTATCTTCCAGGAAATCATGAAAGAGAATTGCCCTGATGTTTTAGAATCAGAAGGCAAAATTGGCATTGAAAGAATTCACTGATCACCTCCTGAAAGAGACCCCAAAATTAAATCCCCAAGGAATATCGTGGCCAAATTTCAGGACTATCGCACCAAGGAAAAGATATTGCAAGCAGCTAGAAAGAAACAGTTCAAATACCGAGGAACTGTCATTAGAATTACACAGGACCTGTCAGCTTCCACATTGAAGGATCGAAGGGCCTGGAACCAGATATTCCGAAAGGCAAAAGAACTTGGATTACAGCCAAGAATAAGTTATCCAGCTAGAATGAGCATCATCTTCCAGGGAAGAAGATGGTCATTCAATGATACAGGAGAATTTCACCTATTTCTAATGAAAAGACCTGATCTGAACAAAAAATTTGACCTCCAAGTAGAGAACTCAAGAGAAGCATAAAAAGGTAAAAAGGAAGACTCTTGAGAACTATATTTCTACTATAGGTATCCTTTAAAGAATGGCAGTATAATTTGATTTTTCTTTGATAATAATGGAAAAGAAATTAGAGGTGGAAGGGATACCATACTGAAAAAGAAAAAGGGGGGAGGGGGGAAAGGAGGCAAAATAAAGTAAAAATAAAGGAGGTAAAATAAGGCAAAATCTCATAAAGAGACATAGAAGATCTAATATAATTGAGGGAAAGAAGGGAGGGTGATGAGTATTGTGTAAACCTTACTCTCATTAGATTGGACTCTAAGAGAGTATATCAGACACATTTGGCTTCAAAGAAAGGCCTGACCCTCCTTGTGGGAAGGTAGGAGGGAGGGGAGAAAAGGAAAGGGATAAAATAATAGAAGGATTAGGGGAAAGGTATAAAGGGGAGAGAGGGACTCTAAAGGGAGGAGGATTATTGGTGGGAGGTGGTCATCAAGAGCAAAGTACTGGGGAGGGGGGAAGGGAGAGAGGGGAAAGGGAAGAGAAAATCATAACTCTGGGTAAATAAGATGGCAGGGAATACAGATATAGTTATTTTAACTGTCAATGTGAATGGGATGAACTCTCCAATAAAACAAAAGCGGGTAGCAGACTGGATTAAAAGCCAGAATCCTACAATATGTTGTTTACAAGAAACACATCTAAAACATAGAGATACATACAGAGTGAAGGTAAAGGGCTGGAGCAGAATCTTCTATGCTTCAGGTGAACAAAGAAAGGCAGGGGTAGCAATCCTTATCTCAGATCAAGTAAAAACAAAAATAGATCTAATTAAAAGAGATAAGGAAGGAAACTACATTTTACTAAAGGGTTCCATAGACAATAAAGCAGTATCAATACTTAACATATATGCACCAAGTGGTATAGCATCCAAATTCCTAGAGGAGAAGTTAAGAGAGATGCAAGGAGAAATAGACAGTAATACTATACTAGTGGGAGATCTCAACCTTGCTCTCTCAGAATTAGATAAATCAAATTCCAAAATAAATAAGAAAGAAGTTAGGGAGGTTAACAAAAGGCTAGAAAAGTTAGGTATGATAGATCTCTGGAGGAAATTGAATGGTGATAGAAGGGAATATACTTTCTTCTAAGGGGTTCATGGAACTTATACAAAAATTGATCATGTGTTAGGGCATAAAAACCTCAAAATCAAATGCAGAAAAGCAGAAATAGTAAGTGCATCCTTCTCAGATCATGATGCAATAAAACTCACATGTAATATAAGGCCAGGAAAAAATAGACCACAAGTTATTTGGAAATTAAATAATCTAATCCTGAAGAACGAATGGGTGAAAGAGCAAATGATAGACACAATCGAAAATTTCATCCAGGAGAATGACAACAATGAGACAACATACCAAAATTTGTGGGACACAGCTAAAGCAGTTACAAGGGGTAATTTTATATCTCTAGATGCTTACTTGCGTAACACAGAGAAAGAGAAGATTAATGAACTGGGCTTACAATTAAAAAAGCTAGAAAAAGACCAAATCAAAAACCCTCAATTAAATACCAAATTGGAAATTCTGAAAATTAAAGGGGAGATCAATAAAATTGAAAATAAGAAAACTATTGAATTAATAAATAAAAGTAAGAGTTGGTTTTATGAAAAAACCAACAAAATAGATAAGCCTTTAGTTAATTTGATTAGAAAAAGGAAAGAGGAAAATCAAATTATTAGTCTCAAAAATGATAAGGGAGAACTTCCCTGCAATGAAGAGGAAATTAGAGTAATAATTAGGAGTTTCTTTGCCCAACTTTATGCCAATAAATTTGATAATGTAAATGAAATGGAGGAATATCTAGAAAAATATAGATTGCCCAGATTAACAGAAGAGGAAATAAATTATTTAAATAGCCCTATTTCGGAAAAAGAAATAGAGCAAGCTATTAATCAACTCCCTAAGAAAAAATCTCCAGGGCCAGATGGATTTACATGTGAATTTTACCAAACATTCAAAGAACAATTAATCCCAATACTATATAAACTATTTGAAAAAATTGGGAAAGAAGGTGTACTACCAAATTCCTTCTATGACACAGATATGGTGCTGATAGCTAAACCAGGTAGGGAGAAAAGTGAGAAAGAAAACTATAGACCTATTTCCCTAATGAATATTGATGCAAAAATTTTAAATAAGATTTTAGCAACAAGATTACAGAAAGTCATCCCCAGGATAATACATCATGACCAAGTAGGATTTATACCAGGAATGCAGGGCTGGTTCAATATTAGGAAAACAATTAGCATAATCAATTATATCAATAACCAAATTAATAAAAACCATATGATTATCTCCATAGATGCAGAAAAAGTAAGAATTAACCAAATGGAAAAAGAGATACAAAAGCTAACTTAAGAAAATTACACATTAAAAACTAGAACAGGGCAAATGGAAGCTAATGACTCTGAGAAATGAAGAATCAGTCAAACTAAAAAAAAGAAAAAAGGAAAAAAATAGAAGAAAATGTGAAATACCTCATTAGAAAAACTGTCAACCTGGAAAATAGATCCAGATGGGTATTTTAAATACTCTTTAAAAATTATTGGTTCACCTGAATGCCATGACCATAAAAAGAACCTGGATAGCATTCTACAAGAGATCATCAAGGAAAACTGTTCCAACATTCTAGAAACAGAGGAAAAATTGAAAGAATCTATTGATCATCTTCAGAAAGAGATCCCACAAAAAAATCCCCAAGGAATGCTGTTGCAAAACTTTAAAATTACAATCTCAAGGGAAAAAATACTGCAATTTGCCAGACAAAAAAATTCAATTATCAAGAGAGTCAGGATTACCCAGGATCTGGCAGCATCTACAATAAAGAATTGGAGAGTTTGGAATACCATATTTTGGAAGGCAAAGGATCTGGGGTTACAATCAAGAATTAACTACTTGGTGAAACTGAACATCATCTTTCAGAGGAGGAGATGGATCTTCAACAACATAAGAGACTTAATCATTTCTATTGAACAAACCAGAACTAAACAGAAAATTTAATCTACAAACACAGGACTCAAGAGAAGCATAGAAAGATAAATAGGGTCAAAATATATAATACTTAAAGGTTAAACTGTTTACATCCCTAGATGGCAAAGTGATAACAGAATAACAGAAGAGGAAATAAATTACTTAAACAGTTCCATTTTAGAAAAAAGAAATTGAACAAGTCATTAATGAACTCCCTAAGAAAAAATCTACAGGGCCAGATGGATCCACAAGTGAATTCTACCAAACATTTAAACAACAATTAATTCCAATCCTATGTAAACTTTAGAAAAGTAGTTAAAGAAGGAGTCCTGTCAAATTCCTTTTTTGACACAAATATGGTACTGATATCTAAACCAGGAAGAGCCAAAACAGAGAAAAAAATTATAGACTAATCTCCCTAATGAATATTGATGAAAAAAATTTAAATGAAATATTAGCAGAGAGATTACAGCAATTTCTCAGCATAATAATACACTATGACAAAGTGGGATTTAAACTATCCATGTAGAGTTGGTTCAACATCAGGAAAGCTATTACCACAATAGACTATATTAATAATAAAACCAACAGAAATTGGATGATAATCTCAATAGTTGCCAAAAAAACCTTTTGACAAAATACAGTACCCATTCCTATTAAAAACATTAGAGAACATATAAATAAAGGGAGCTTTCCTTAAAATAATAAGTAGTATCTATTCTAAAACCAACAATAAGCATTATTTGTAGTGGAGAAAAGCAGGATGCATTCCCAATAAGATTAGGGTTAAAACAAGGATGCCCATTATCACATTATTAAACACTGTAATAGAAATGTTGACTTTAGCAATGAGAAAAGAAAAAGAAATTAAAGGAATTAGAATAGGCAATGAAGAAATAAAACTATCACTTTGCAGATGATATGATGAAATATGTAGAGAATTCTAGAAAACCATTCAAAAAGCTACTGGAAATAATTAAGACCTTTAGCAAAGTTGCATAAACTCACCAAAATCATCAGCATTTCTATATATTACTCACAAAGCCCATCAGCAAGAGATAGAAAGAGGAGCTGCATTTAAAATTACTGTAGACAAAATAAAACACTTTGCCAAGGCAAAGCCAGGAAATATATGAACACAATCACAAAACAATTCTCAGACAAATAAAGTCAAATCTAAACAATTGGAAAATATCAATTACTCATGAGTATGTTGACTTAATAAAATAAAAATGAAAATTCTGCTTAAATTGATTGACTTGTTCAGTGCCATACCAATCAAACTGCCAAAACATTATTTTATAGAACTAGAAAAAAAATAATAATGAAATTCATCTGGAAGAGCAAAAGATAAAAAATATCAAGGGAATTAATGAAAAAAAAACTACAAAGGTTTGTGACCTAGCAGTATCAAACTTAAAACTGTATTATAAAGCAGTGGACATCAAAAATGGGAAAACTGGGGTGTAAGATGTAGGTCTAAGTCAGGTTTCTGACCTATTATTTTCCACTTTCCCCAGTAATTTTTGTCAAATAATGAATTCTTATTCCAGAAGCTGGAGTCTAGGAATTTATTAAATACTAGATTGCTATAAGCCTTGATTATTTTGTTATGTGTAGACCCTAGTATTTTCAAATATACAGATAATTATTAGACAATTAAAATATCCTAATGAATTACCTACACTTTGTCTAAATATGCTTATAAGATGTAGATAAAAGCTTGGAGACTCTCTAATATTCTCATTCTCATTCTTTCTCTGTCTGACTAAAGTCTGTCTGTCTTTTTCCATCTCTCTCTGTCTCTGTCTTTCTTTCCTTCTCTTTGTCCTCCCAGCCAAATTGAAAAAAAAAAACAAAATAGAAAATAAAAACAGATCCTGTAACCTAAATCCATCATTTCTCTGTATTGAAGTACATGATATATTTTATCTTTGGTGCTTTGCAATTAAATTATGAATATCATTGTATTGATCACAACTCTTATAGCCTTAAAAATATTTTATTCTTAAAGTCTTATTATATAAATTGTTTCCCTGGTTTTGCCCATTTCACTCTTTATCAATTCATTAGCATCCTCAAAATTATTGATTCTTATTATATTGATGTTATAGCATAAATTGTTTTGCATTTTTTTACTTCATTCTATGTCACTTAAAAACCATCTTTTTTTAAGTTATCAAAGCACAATAGTACTCTATCACATTCATAAATTACAACTTATCAATTTTGGTTCAATTTATAAGCATCTTTTTTTCCTAGGGTAATTGTTTTAGTTTTGTTTTGCTTTCTTATGTTGTTTTTTGTTGCCCCCTCATTGTCCCCCCACAAAAGAGTTGCTATATATTTTTTTTTGTACATAAAGACCTTTTTATTTCTTTGATCTTTTGGAGGAATAAATACAGACGTTATATAGTTGGGTCATTGGACATGCACTGTTTAATAACTTTTTGTATATGATTCCAAATTAATTTCTGGAAATATCTATCTACAGATCCACCAACAGTTCATTAATGTTCCTATTTTCCCACAACCCTTCCAATCTTTGTCATTTTCCTTTCGTTTAATTTTGTGAATCAAATGAGTATTAGGTGTAATCTCAAAATTGATTTAATTTGCATTTCTCTAAT
This sequence comes from Myrmecobius fasciatus, assembly GCA_023553655.1. Classification (NCBI taxonomy): domain Eukaryota; kingdom Metazoa; phylum Chordata; class Mammalia; order Dasyuromorphia; family Myrmecobiidae; genus Myrmecobius; species Myrmecobius fasciatus. Next base: position 17,251 of record JAJPUD010005454.1, read on the forward strand.
TAGTAGTGATTTAGAGGATTTTTCATATGTCTATAGGTAGTCTTGGTTTCTTCCCTTGAGAACTACCTGTTTGCATCATTAGACCATTGATCAGTTGGGCAATAATTCTTACTCTTATAAATGTGAATCAGAAATGACATCTTTATCAGAAAAAAAATCTTATTGAAAAACTTTTTACCAGTTATATTATTTCCCTTTAAATCTTAACATTATTGAATTTTGTAAAAACATTTTAGTTTTACATAAATAAAATTATCCCTTTTATCTTCTATGATCCTCTCTATCCCTTGTTTGGTCACAGACTTCTACTTATAGATCTGATAGGTAATTTTACTCATTTCACTAATTTGTTTATTTTAAAAACCTTTTACATTTAGGTTAGGTACCCATTTGCTGCTTATTTTAATATAAGGTATGAGGTCTTGGACTAAATATGATTTTTTCCATATTGCTATCTAATTTTCCCAGAATTTTTTGTCAAATGAATCCCAATTCAAGTAGCTGAATCTTTGTCTTTATTGAATAGTAGATACACTGACTTCTGTATGTGGTATACCTAATCTCTTCCACTGATTCATTCTTGCCCTGCCCTTTCTCTCCCCCACCTTTCTCCTTGATACTCTCTTATTTTTTGAATAACTGCATTGCAGTATAGTTTGATATCTGGCACTGCTAGACCTCTTTAGTTCTGCTTTCAGTTCATTATTTCCCTTGGGATAGTTGACATTTTTGCTTTCATATTTTTTTCTTTATCTGTTTTTATAAAAAAAGCCTTTGGTAGTTTGATTGCCATAACATCTGATAAATTAATTCAAGTGGTATTGTCACTTTTATTATATGACTCATTTCACTCATGAGAACTGGTATTTTTTCCAATTATTTAGGTATTTATTTCTGTAAACAGTGGTTATAGTTTTACTTACACAGTTCTTTGTATTTCTAGGTAGGTAGGTTCTCAGATGTTTTATACATTATATAGTTATTTCAAATGTATTTTTTCTTTCTAACTCTTTCTCCTAGGTTTTACTGATATTAAATGGAACTCAAGATGATCTGTATAGATTTGTTTTATATCCAGCAACTGCGTTGATGCTTTTGTTTCAATTAATCTTTAGTTGACTCTTTAGTGTTCTTTATACTATTGTATCATATTCAAAAAGTGAAAACTTTGCTCCTTTTGATACATGTTTATTCCCTCAATTTTTTCCTTGTATTATTGTTACAGTCCTAGTATTAGGTCAAAGAAAAGTGGTGACAATGGGCATCTTTTTTTTTTAATCACTGATTTTATTGGAAAGTATTCTAGCTTATTTCTGTTGCTCATAATAGTACTTTTTAGTTTCATATATATATATATACATATTGTTTATTGTTTATTGTTGTTTCTTGTTTGTCTTTGGTTCTTGAAGAGGACCATGACATCAGAGAGGTGATGTCATGACATGCAAGTGAATTGGATTTAAGTGAGGGACAACCATGCAAGACCATCTTATCATTTTAAGGAAATAAGTATTTGTATTTGTTCTTTTGTTATTTTTCCTTTAATAGAAATTGGTATTTTATTTTATCAAAAGCTTTTTTCTGCATTTATGCCTACAATCATATGTTTTCTGTTTATTTTTATTTTAATATAGTTAAACAAGCATGTAGTTTTCCTAATATTAAACCATCCCTATATTCCTGGTTGAAATATAAATTGATCATAATTTGTAATCTTTATAAGTAGTTTTAGCTTCTTTGCATCAAGGTTCATCAGGATATTGGCCAATGGTCTTTTCTAAACAGTAATTTTAAAACATCTTATTTCATTCTAGTAAAGCCAATATGTTCCCACTAAACTCAGGTATTTGATAAGTATCCACATAGTGACTTTTGTTTCCATGCTAGGGAAGTTATTAATCAAAGCGCAAAGTTCTTTTTCATCTCCTTAGATGTCTTTACGTATTCTTCAATAATTTGTTATTTAATAGGTTAAGACAGAACAAATTACTCAAGCTAGACCAAAAAAATAAAGCTATCTTTTAAAAGATAGCTTTTAAAAAAGCTCTTCTTCATAGTTTACTTCATTTATTTCTTCCTTTCCTGAGTCCTAAAATTAGATTGCTTTTAGCCACTTGTTGCTTTGTAAGTAATAAATAATAAATCAAATAAATAATAAATCAAACTATTGCTTTCTGAACTGCAGATTAGTTCACCTCTCCATCAGTTTTTTCTTTCAGTTTTACACAATTCAAAACTTTACATTTTAAAAAGAATTGCTTTTAACATGAAATACAAAAATGTCAAAACTTGTTCTCATATTTAGGGAAACTGCAAGAGTTTAGGTAATTAATATAGAGTATAGAACTTTTTTTTTTAAGTAGAAGAAATCCCTAGTGCCATGACTACACCATTCTCTTTTTGCAACAATTTTTTATTTGTTTTGAGATTTTTCTTAGTGACTCATTCTCTTTTAAGGAAAGATCTTATTTTTGAAACTTCTTCCTGGTTTGATAGAGGTGATCTGGATGGCACAGCATTCAGTATAGAGTCTTCTGTCTTTGAATTTTTCAGTGAAATGTCATCATTTTGAATGTTTGGAGCATAATTATCACAATATAATATTCATATTCTTTGAGCCAGAATTTTAAAAGTTAGCACCATCGCATCTTCTAAACTAGGACTCACAAATATATAGACACTGATAAGGGTATGAGCCTCTATATGTGCATACAAATTAATAGTTTATCAATATCACTAGGTAAATGATGCAAACTATCCAAGATATAGTGCTGGTAGATTTTAGAACCACTTTAAGAAAAAAAAAATCATGATTCACCATATTGGCAGTTAAATCCCATCAAACAGTCTAACAGCTGACCCTTGTTTATGGCTATAGTTTCAGCTGGTTAGAAATTATATTACCTACATAAAATAAGCTAGGAGGATGGAGGCTTTTAGATGGTCAGATTTCTGATTAGTTTAATCACACAACAATTTTAGCTCTCTTCACCAATCTGGATATGTATGGTTATACTGTTGTGCAATAAGCAACTTCTACACTACTTCACCAAGATCCATTAGAGAAAATGATTACATCAACATGCATCATTTGGTATAACAGAAATGAAGGCATCGTACTAGAACATTTCCTTAGAATCAATGTTTCTCAATTTGCCTCGACACTTACTTTCAATAAATGTCTCACTTTACCCTGACATTTATCTAATAATAGTGGACTATTATCCTGTGACAGTGTTCTAGTTCATTGGCATTATCTTTTATATGTATATTTTGAAAAAGATGTACGGTAATGAGGAACATATTAGAAAGAGACAAAAAAGTTAAATGAAAAAGCCAGATAAATGAAGATGACATTAAGATTATTGTTTGTCTAAATAAAAAACATAAAGACAAAGTATAAATACAGGTTTTGAAAATTAACATAATTTTTCTGAATAGTATTCTTCCAAAGAATTCAGCAGCCTTTCTTTTTTTAACTTTCTCATTTAAAATTCTTTTCTTTCTTTCTTTCTTCTTTTCTTTTCCTTCTTTCTTTCTTTCTTTCTTTCTTTCTTTCTTTCTTTCTTTCTTTCTTTCTTTCTTTCTTTCTTTCTTTCTTTCTTTCTTTTCTTTCTTTTTCCTCCTTCCTTCCTTCCTTCCCTCCTTCCTTCCCTCCTTCCTTCCTTCCATCCTTTCTTCCATCCTTCCTTCCTTCCTTCCTCTTTTCCTCCTTTCCTCCCCTTCCTCCCTCCCTCCTTCCCTCTCCCCCTCTCTCTTCTTTCCTTCCTCCTTCCCTTTCTTTCTTTTTCTTTTTTTTTTTTTTAACATTTTGCCCAGGCCCTATTTTGCTTTACTTCTTCCTATCTTCCAATTACTAAGATTTGTGTATCCTTTATTTGAGATATTTACATATGCTATTAACTGTGAAATCCTCTCTAGAAATTTTGTCTTTTATTTTACATTGCTATATACATATCACTTCTTAAAAGATGTCCATATAGCTATATATTTTCATCATGTAAAAAAAAAAAGATAAGCCAAGTCTGTTCTTTGAAATACTAATGAGCGAGCTTTGGGAAAATTAGGAAATCAAATATTTCAAGAGCATTGACAATGTTAGGCTGAAGAGAACAGTTAAGCTTACTTTTTCATTCCCTTTGCAATCCTGACACTGGGAATCAGTTTTGGATTCTCCACTCTTACCTGAGTCAGAGAAAAGAATGCACATAAGCAAAGCCTATGATGTTATGAGAGCTAGTGTATAATTATTGAGCTGATCTGTGTTTTATGAATTTCATGGCCAAGTATTGGAAGTAAATGGCTCAATCTAAGGAACGTTTAAAAACATTCTTATCATCTGGTTCCTTTCTGTTTCCTTTATTCTTGTCTCCTGATCCTCTGGGAAATTCAGTAAGGAAGTCCTGTGGCACTTTTGGATTATTATAGTAGACTGTATTTCCTCCATATCATGGTTGGATTCTATTCTGTTCCTGAGGACTATATTAAAAAAGGTCATCTGAGTAATTATAATTTGACATATAAATTGAGCCTAAAACTACATATCTGATCCTCTATGACTCAGCTCACTTGTCAGGGGGGAATGATGGTGATAAGCACCATCACAAAACAGTGTGATAAACTAAATTATTATGTGAATAACTTTTCAAAATACAAAATTAACATTTAGACATTCCTAGCTACAATTGTGCCACCCAGAGCATTGTCCCCTAACTTGATTTTTTTTCACTGTTCTCATTTCCCATTGAAATGTACGCATCTAGAAAAGATAATGACAAATGTTGGAGGGAATGTAGGAAAACTGGGACACTAATACATTGTTAGTGCAATTGTGAATTTAACCTGAATGACAATGCTATCAGCTTTTAGAAGGCAGAATAGAAACAGCAGCATGCCTAATTGAAATGCCTAATTTTTTATATGGATGCTAAATAATTTCTATCAGATAAGACAACCAGCCAAGTTGAACAGCACAAGTAATATTGATGGTATAATAATACGATTAAAACCAGCCAAGGTACTTGAATAATATAGGATAAAGATAGACTCATTCTTGGTTAATTTGGATTTCACATTCATTTTCCTTCAGAAGCAACAAGGACATATTCTTTCTAGATCAGATAAGAGTAAAAGAATAGCTCTTGTGACTCCCAAATTCAGATGTTGATGATGGTTATGATGATAAGTAGTAATAAGAATAATTCATATTTATTAAGCATTTAAGTTTTAAAAACTTCTTTCCTTAGAAGATCTATGAAAGATAAGCAAAGTACTTGTTGTTGAATATTACTTCAGCAAGTAAAAGTAAATCTATATAGTGACTTCCCCCATTTATTTTCTTGGGTAGAATTATCTTGGGGAAACAGGGGGAAGAAAGAGATGAAGAGCAAGACAGGGAGAAGAGAGAGAGACAGACAGACATAGAGAGAGACAGAGAAAGAGACAGAAAGACAGAGAGAGACATAGAAAGACAGAGAGAGAAGAAGAAAGAAGAAAAAGAAGGAGGAATAGAGAGAGAGAAAGAGAGAAAGAAAGAGAGAAAGAACAAAGATGAAAGAAGAGGGAGGGAAAAGAGAGGAAGAAAGGGAGAGGGAAAGAACAGGAGAGGAAGAGGGGATAAAAGGGTGAAGAGAAACAAATGTTTCTAGATGGTTCATCATCACCATGTTTCCAGATTGGGAATTAACTGAAGATTCTAAAGTAATAGAAATAAGTTAAACTGGGTAGATGGGACAACTAAGCAATTCACTTCATTAGAGCAAAACCAGACTTATTTCTGCATTCCTAAATTCCCTTATCTTAAGTAACTGGGTTGCATTCCTATTGCCAAATACACCCACAGAATTATTCATATTCATAGTTTCTAAACATATTATCAACAGTTGAAGTACATAGGGCAACCTATTGAAAAATTGTATATTAATTATCGGCAGAGATCCAGTTTGGCATGAAATCTACAGAGTGTATGCTTAATGTCTATATTACAGAGTAGAACAGAATGTACTTGTTCCATATCTAATACTTGGTCTTTTAATCAGCAACAGATCAATTTAGACAATGATACTGAAGCTAATGACCTTGGTAAATGCTTAAAGAGACTCGCCTAATAGCCCACTAGTAAAAATTATCAGCTAAATATATTTTTATTCCCACTCCTTTTTTTTTCTTCTTGGAGGGGGAAAAGTTGACTGATCCACACCTGTAATTTAATTGATTTCGGTACCTACTAGTGTGTGTATGGTCTCTCCACCAATGCAGATCATTAATTTCTGAGTTAAATAAATATGCCACTTCATAATTTTAAAGTTTTATGTACCTGACCAACTAACTTGAAGATCATTCTTATCTAAGGCATACAATGCCAGATTTTTAAAAAACAATTAGATACTCATTTTGGTGTAAGTGTTTATAATCTAATCAGTCATTTGTTACCTTGGCTGAGTGATGTTATTAGGATGTAGGAAAGAAGCCAGTTATGGCCATATGGTATGGTGGAAAGAACACTGGACTTGGCATCAGAATATCTGGGCTCTAGTCCTAACTGGCATTTTCTAGATTCTAAAAAGTTACTTAATCCATTATATATATATATATATATATATATATATATATACACATACACACATACATATATACATATATATGTACACACATATATTATAATGTATATGTATTACATATATACCCATATAAACATACACACATATGTGCATACATTTTAGAGAAAAAACAAAAGACAGACATACAGAGAATATAAAAAGAATAAATGCAGAGTAAATGCAGGAAAATTTTTAGGGAAATATAGTAGCAAATGGGAGGATGAGAAAAAACTCATAGAAGCTAACAAGAGCTATGTCTTGAAAGAGGGGAGGCATTCTATGAAACAGATGAAAAGAATACATTCCTTGTATAAAGGATAAACAATGCAAATACAGAGATGGTAGAAGGAATGTCGTATTGACATTGAAAGATCAATTTGATTGAACCTCAGAATGTATGTGGAAAACTAAGATCAATGAAGTTAGAAAAATATGTCAGAAGAAAATTGTGTGAGACTTTAAAAAACTAAACGGGAGTTTACATTTGGTTCTGTAGACAGTGGGAAACCACTGTAGTTTTTGAATAGTGGATCATTGCTTGAAGAAAATCCCTTAAATTATGGAGATACTTGAGGCAAGGAGAATAGCTAAAAGCCATCATAATAATCTAGGCAAGAGGTGATGAAAGGTCTAAACTAAGGTGGCAGAGTAGAGAGTAGAGAGTGAGAAGAGATAAATCCTATATGTGAATAATGTTGTACAGATTAAATGCCAAGATTTGCCAAGTCATTGAATGTGTTGGGAGAGGCGAAGTGAAGAGGCAAGGGCAATGTCAAAGTTACACATTTGAGAGAAGTGAAGAATGGCAATGTCTTTAAAAGATATAGGGAAGTTTGGAAAATGGATGGGTTTGGGGGAAAAATAAAGTTTTGCTATATTGAGTTAGAGATGTCTCCATAATATACAATTTGAAATGATCATTGTGCAATTAGTAGAGAGACTAGAGTTGGTTATATCAGTCTGGGAATCATCAATATTGTGATGATAATTAACCCCATGAGAGCTAATTGAATTTTAGAGTATATATAGAGAAAGGCCCCTACCCTTCCCAGTTAGGGAATATGAATGATGATTCAACAAAGTAGATAAAGGAGTGGGAAGATAGGAGCACAAGATGGAGAGTATAGAAAGCCCATAAGGGAAAGAATATCCAGAAGACCAACAAATAGTTACAAAAGCATGTAGACTTGACATCAGATTAGTTGATTAAGGGATTCTTGGTAACTTTGGAGAAAGCTTCTTAAGTCAAGTGATGAAATGAGAGGTCAGATTGCATAGGGGTTAAGGAGTGATTGAAAAGTTTGGGGATACAATTTCCTAGAGAAGACAGAAGGAATGGTATTATAGCCACAAAAAGAGATCTTAGTTTTGGCAAGAAGAACCACTTTTTATTTTTAGAGACCTGAGGGAAGGAGAAAAGGGAACTGGGGATAATGTCAAAGGGTTTTGAGATGATTTGTAGATGAAGCTAAAACTTGATCAGAAAATCTTGTCATAAATTTTGGAATCATGACAGACATCAGTCTTTAACTTTTTAATGTTGGGAAATCTATCACTCATTGGGTAATCAAAAGACAATGTCTTTCTTAATCAGAAAGATTACTGTCCATTTGTAAATATGCAGTTAGTTATTATATCAACAATGTTTTTAATGGAATGTACTCAGAATTGACAACACAAGATGTATTGGTTGGATAGTGTCCTTCCAGTGATCAATGGGTCATATCATCTTATGTAGTTATTGAGTATCCAAAATTATAGAGATCATTATTGGCTTTCTTCAGAAATGTTAAAATGAGCCTGAAAAAACTGCAAGTGTTAAGTACTGGGAAGGAATTTAAAGAAGGGACTGTTCTACATAATTCAGTGGACAGGGATAAATTTCACTCTCACTTATTAACCTGCTTCTTTTCCCCCTTACTGTGAGGTCTTCATGTATTTTTTAATAGGGGCATTTAGCATGTGATTGGGCTGGAAGAAAAATTGAAGCTAATAAGTAAAGGAAGACTTTTTTTTTTAATGGAGGTGCCACTTGTCCTTTTTGTAGTCTCAGATGTTTGCCCTGTTCTTTCCTATGACAAATCCTCTAAAATAGTTATTAATACTTCCGAATAATTTAAAAAAGAACTCAAGAGCTTGAAGTGGAATTATTTCCTTCATGTAGAATAGGATTTCTAGGCCCATTAATGGCCTTGCTATTAATAAATTATTGCAATAGAGTCTAATAACACTGGATTCCTATGTGACAAGAGCAAATTTTCATTTAAAGAAAGAACATACATTATGATCAGAGACAGGGTTCTTGAATTGAAGATCACCACTTCATTAAAATAAAAAATAATGAAGATGATATTTGGAAAGAAAAACATGTCAGATGGATGAATGACATGAAGTGTTGAATAAATTATTTCTTTCCTCCAGTTTTTTTTTTCTTTTTCTGCTAACTAGCCTTGCTCCAGGGGATTTCATATGCCAGATTTTACCCCTTAAACCATGCACAACAGCTTGTTAAGTTAGATGTGCTGGCATCAACACAGGCCACTTGGCGGTCTTTGATTTGAAGCCCTAAAGTTGGAATCAAATAAATACCAAAACCACAAGCCTTAATGATAAGTGACAGACAGTAACCACAATGCCAAGTTGCAGTTCACTTCAGAGATCCCACTGGCCTCAGAAACCAAAGGCAAGAACACCGACTGGTTTCTGACTGTTAGCCTAGACCTGCCAAGGAATTGTGCTCACCCCTGTTTCAATTTTGCTGGCTATATGCCTCCTAAAGGAGCCAGAGCAGTGACTGTATACTTCTGGATTTCTCTTATGAGGTCCAAGGTGGTTCCAGGGAGCCCCTCTGTCCATACTTCAGGACTTTGGGTAGTTCTAGAGGGCCTCAGGAATAAACTAGGTTCAGATCCTATTTGTCAGGGAAGTAATATTTATTTTAAACTTTTTAGACTCATTCTTGCTAGCCGCTTTTAGATTTGTTATTATAGTACAAAAATGAAAGAATGATGACTTCATATTGGTTTTGTTCTAGTGACTATTCCTTTCATTTATATGGGAGAGAAAAAAGTTCTGGAATTGAGAAGCTGAAAAACTACAATTCCCAGAGCCCTATGTGGTCTGAAAAAACAGACTCTGAAACAGAGGGAGGACATGAGAATGATCTCTGTTCCCTCTTCCTGCCCCCCCCCCCAAAAAAAAGGATTAAGTTAAAGATGATGAGGTTTTGATGTTATAGCAAAGTGCTAAACTAAATGTAAAATTGAGGCCATACCCTGTAATCCCTTTATGAGGTGGAAATCTCTTTCTCTGATAAAGTTAGAGCAACCTCACAAATAAGCAAAAATCAGATGCTTCTGTAGGGGCTTTAAAATAGTGAATCTCTGGCAAAATCTGAGAGTTTAAAGGAATTCAATTTTGGGAATGCTTTGTGGAAGAGACTCTTGTAGGAAGAGAGAAAGGGATTTCTCTCTTCTCCATTTACACTATGACTTCTACTAGTAATTTACCTGATAAGAGATTCCACCTAGAAGCTGGAGAGTGCAATAGTTCAAGAGATATGAGGCACTTTCAAAGGTACAAAACAATATGCTCCTTTGAGTTATACATACAGAAGGGTGAATCCTTGAAAGATAAATCATCTTCAAGAAACAGGATACCCAATAGTACAGAACAATGCCAGTTGTAGACTCAGGAAAGAGCTAACTCTGTCTTTTGGGAATTGAGCTGTAGAGAAGAGTAGGTACTGAAAACCCAATTCAATAGCCCACCTAGCAGAGATGATGTACTCAAGGAGAGCTTCATATAAGTTTTTTGAATATAATCCAATTCCTATGGGAGGAGGATCCTATTCTTAAACTTATTTTTAATATCAATCATTTGTTTAAAAACTTCTTTTTAAAATAGATAACAAACCGTTGTATAGCTAGACAGTGCAAATATATAGCATACTGGACCTGGAGTTGTGAAGACCTGAATTCAAATCCAGATTCAGATATTAACTATGTGACTATGGTCCATGGCAAGTCACTTGACTTCTGAATGTTTTTAATTTCCTCAGCTATAAAATGAAGATAATAATGGCACTTACTTTGAAGGTTGTTGTGAGGTGATAGCAAAAAAAAATCTTAATAAACTGCTTAGCACAGGAGCAGTACATAGTAGATATTTAGTAAATATTAATTTTTCTTTCCCTTCTTCTTCTTTTTTTTTGGTCTTTACCATTGTCCGAATTCTGAACTGGTATTTATATGAAAAGCATGAAGCAGAATTTGAAATCTTTATTTTGCCTGATGTCAATACTCCTCTCCAATGCAAAAGCAGAAGTTGAGAGAACTGCAACCTTATCTAACTTTCATTATTTCCCTTTAGGAACACCATTGTTAAGGTACAAGAATTTTTAACCTGGAGTTCCATGAACTTTTTAAATTAATATTTTGATAACTGTATTTCAATATAATTTATTTTCTTTGTAATACTTTATATTGAATGAAATTAAAATATTATTCTGAGAATTGAGCCACAGTGCTTACCAGACTGCTAAAGGGGTCCATGACATGCAAAAGGTTAAAAAAACTCCTAGTTTATGGGAAAAGAGATAATTACAAGACCTTACAGGTGAAAGGTGCTAAAGTTATCATTGATGAGACATCTTCAAGTACCTGTCTGATCTGCTAGTTCAAATTAAATAAAAAATGATAGATTTTCTTTTCCTCTTCACACTCATTCTCTATATCATTAGTGCTCAGCTCCATTAAGGATAGACAAGAACCCTCTAGATTGAAACTTTCAGGGATGACCCTTTCTTCTGACAATTAATTTCCATCTTTTATTTTCTTGCTCTGCAAATACAGTATATTACCAAGGTCTACACATCTTGGTCTACTATCCATTTGCATAATTTTTACCTTTATTTGAGACTCCACCCATGAATTATGAATATGTTAAATGCCTTTTACATACTAGCAACACATTCATTTTCATGGTGATACTAAATCACTCAAACTCATAATTAAAAGAAGTATAGGTCATATAATTTCTGTTTGCTTACATTGTACTTAATTGTGAAAAAATTATTTAAAAGCTTGATTTTTATCAATTATTGTAAACATAAATAAAATCTGAGAACAAGAAAAGACCTTACAAGCTATTTATTTTACCATTCATCTGAGGGAGAGAGAAAGTAATTGGATAAGGTTATATGGTTAGGTTAGAAATTGAAAGCCTGACATCATCATCACCATTATTATCATCAACATCAATATAATGATCCTCATAATAGTTATATGGTTGTATAGTCATACAAATAGCAGGAGTCTGAGTTAGGAATCAGGTCAGATATTTCTAATACCAAGTCTAGCATTTTGTTAAATGAATCCAAGTCTTTTCACTTCCATTCCATGAATATTTCATGATTTTCTATGAGCTTTCTATGATTCTGATCATTACTGTTTAACATAGCTTAATGGGAAATAGTACATACACTTATAAACACAAATGTATGCATACATACAATACATATATATCAACATCTTGTAACATGAATGTGATATATGCATATATACATATGTGCGAGTGCCACATATGTATATATACACACAAATAAGGAAGACATCCTTAAGGGGTCTCTTTCATTCTAATCTTTCTAGTTTGTGTTTAGAATTATTTTTTCCTTAGCAATAACTCCATTTCTGTCCTTTGTTCTTTGAACTCTTCCTTTTTTCTTTTCTTTGATTCTTTTAAAAGCATAGTGTTGTTTTAGGAGTTGTTCTACTGTGGTTTCAAGGGTAACCTTGTGCTCAAATTTCTTGTGCTATCTTCACTTTCCCAAGCAAATTTTGATTCACTTTCTTTTATTGCAAAGTACTTGACCATCCAGATCTATCATTTCTTCAAATGCTTCCTTATTTTCTTTTGTAAGACAGTTTTTATCTGCCTCCCGGTTACCCACAGTATCTTTTCTGGAAATGTGATTAGTGGAAATCCTTTCCTTTTTGAAAGTCCAGAGTCGTTTGTCTCTTTCCCTAGCTTCACTGAAGACTGCTCTCTGTTCTTTCAGATGCCAGTGTTGGAAATTGTTTGTCTTCTGAGAGGGTGAGATTAGTCATTTGGAATACTGCTTTAAGGAGATTCCAAGAAGGCATTATGGTATGAAGTATTTTTGACCTTAACTAGTTCTACATTTTTGGTTTGCACTATTCTTTCAACAACTGTCCCCTAGGATTGATGTGAAAGGATCTAGGTAGGACTTCCCAGGACACTGCAAAATGTGTTCCCTGGGAAAGTTTAATAGCTGAATCTTTTTATCAAACCACTTTCTTTCTCTTGTGCTATATTAATTACTAATGTCTTGCACTTCCTTTTTCTTGGTCCTCCAATCTCTTCCAAGATCATCTCTTTTTGTTCTTCTCAGGGCTTCCTCCTAATCTGATCCTTGGGACTCAACGCATATTACTAATACAGCTTTTACATACTTGTAGACTAGAGTACAAGGCCTGGAGTCAGGAAAACTTATCTGGCCTTAGAGATTTACTAAATGTGTAACATTGGGCAAGACACTTGACCTTGGGAGTAAGAAGGATAGAAACAGCATAAGTCATTCCAGGTTTATATAACCTTTTTTTCTTTGGTAGAAGATACCCTGGGATACTGAAAAGGGGTTAATTAAGATGGTAAGTTTCCCCAAATGGTAGACAGTCTATAGGGATTGATGGGAAAACAAGAAGTGACAGATTGATGGGTTGGTTTCTAGTATTTTGCTTTCTTTAAAAGCTTTTTTATAGAGGATTTTTTTCATTCCTCTTTGGTGAGCACAATGAATATTGGGCCTTTTTATGTATATTGCTTGATGTTGTGGGAAGTAGCTATTGCCTACAAATCATTTAACTTTCCCAGGATTTACAAAGATCATTTATACTCATCTCATTATTTTTAGGAGAAGGGGGAATCACTAAAGTATTAGAAAATAATGCTCTTCTTTCCATTGAACATCCTCTTTCAATCTTACTTATATCATATATTTACTTAGAAATGTTCTCTTTTTTGTATCAAGGTCAAATTCAAACCTAATGTCCCAATCATTGAATGATCTGAAATAGTAGTGTCTGAATGATTATAGTGTTTCTTTATCTTCCTAACTGCCTTATCTTTTGGATTAATTTTAATTAAATACAAAGCAGTGGATCCTTTCTTCTTTGCATATTTTCTCTTTCTAGATAAACTCACACAGCTGGTATTTACTTAGCTTTCCTTTTATAGCTTCAGAAATATTTAGGCATGTTTACCAAGTGGGAATCTGGAGTTAGTGTATGTATACATACACATTGGCACCTCTCTCTGTCTCACTTTCCCTACTCCTTCGTTTTCTTTTCCTTCTCTCTTTCTCCCCTTTTCCTCTCTCCTTCTGTCCCTATTCTTCTCCCTCCCTCCTGTCCCTGGAAAAAAATATACCTTTAATTTGATGCTTATTGCTGTCTGATTAATAAAGCCAAGCACTTGCGAATCACTCCATGCTTTTCAATTAGGCCTCTCTTTCCACTGATACTTTTGGAGGTAATGTTCAGGAAGCATGAAAGTTTAAGAAGATGTGATCATGAAATCAGATGCTTGATTAGCTCTACAAACTCTTTAGTTTCTATGGAAATAAGACTAAGCAAAACTTTAATTATCTGGTACTAAAGCTTAAAATGATTTATATTAAATTAAATGTAGTAAATTTATATTAAATTAAATGCCTCTAGTCTGATAAGAGTATCATCTGGCTTGTCATTTCATTGTTAAGACTGCTCTGTTCTATTCTGCTTTGTAGCCTCTTCATTTAAAATACATTGGATAGGACTCTTAACCAGTTAAGAGGTACACACATTTATATATGGTATATAAATGCACATAATAAAGCATTCTCACATTTCTTCATTGGAAAAATTTGCTACCAGCAATATTCCTCTTTGGGGATTTTGAGAACTGTACAGGACCTTAAAATCATCATCTTGGCTTTCTTTTTTAAGTGACCTGGTATGGTTTTATAGCCACTAAGATCTTCAAACATCTAGTATAGTAGGCATGGTGAGGAGAATAGCAAAAAATTTAAAAGCTATTGTTAAGAATGAAACTATCATGCTTTCTTTGCAGCAACAAAGAACTAGGAAAAAAAGGTATGCTCATCTATTGGAGAATTACTGAACAAATTATGGTATATAAATGTAGTGGAATATTATTAAAACAAAAAATGATGTGAGGAATGGTTTTGGAGAAACTTGGTGAGATGTATATGAACTTATACAGTGAAGTGAGCAGAACAAGGAGAGTAATTTGTATGATAATAACACCACTGTAAAGAAAAAGTATTTTGAAAAATTAAAAACTATGACCAATTATAATTCTACTATGCCAGTATGAAGTATCTTACCAATCTCTTGATAGAGAAGATGATGGTGATTGAAGAATCATGTCTAAAATGGAAATTTATTTTGTTTGAATATAAATTCTTGTTACAAAGATTTTGCTTCTTTTTCTTTTTCTAATTGTTTTTTGGAAGGAAATGAAGGGAGTTGGGCTATGGATAACATTTGTAAAAAAGGAAAGAAGAAATAAGAAACAGAGGATCATGTAAGCATTTTCTTTAATCTCATAAAAGAATATAAAGAGGGCCAGAAGAAATCACAGAGTATTGCTTTACAATTTTCATATTGTATTTATAATATTTTTTTCAAAAGAAAAGCAAGACCTATTTAATAAAATCTGCAGTTTCACATACAATCATTTTTGTTCAATTTATTTCATGTTTATTAAGTTCAGAATAAAAAAAAAGAAAAGCTCCCAAATAAAACCAAAATAAAATATGCATTTATTGCTCTTTAACAACTAGTATTTACAGTGTTTTAAAGTTCGCAAAGCACTTTTTATAAATTATTTCATTTAATCCTTACAAAACATTGTTAAATAGATGCTAATATTATTCCTATTTTACAGATTAAAAAAGGTATAGAGAGGTAAAGTGAATTGCCTAGACCTACCTAGATTGTTTGTATCTTTATCAAACTTGAACTAACTGACTCCAAGTCCAATGCTTGCCACTGTGCCACCTTGCAGCAACTAATAATGGAACACCATCACTGCCCAAGCCCTTTAAAATAGATTGTGTCCAAAGAAATCCTGACGTTTTCAGTATAACAACTGGTAAACTTACTTTGGGCAGGCACATGACAGAGGAATGTACGTGGGCATATAACAAAAATCCAGGTTCCACAGGTATTTAGTGCTCTGCCACATAGAAATCTTACTTGATTTTCTTGCTTTCCTGAGAACAGACAATTATCAAGTAGTTTCAGAGCCATTATAGAAAGATTGGTCCAGAAGTCTGGGAAAGGGCTGTTTTTAATGACTTCAGGTAACCAAAGTGTGAAAGCAAGTAGTATCTTTATCAGAGATATTGCCCCTCCCTCCCCCCACCCCCCCCCCCCAAAATGTCTAATCTTCCAAGCTAGATACTATTAAGAGTAACAACTACACAGCTCTTTTTTTTGGTTGGCAAAGAATTGGAAAATGAATAGATGCCTATCAGTTGAGGAATGGCTGAATAAGTTCTGGTATATGAAGATTATGGAATATTATTGCTCTATTAAAAATGTTAAACAAGGTGATTTTATAAAGGCTTGGAAAGAAATACATGAACTGATGCTAAATGAAACAAACAGAACCAGAAATACATAGTAACAGCAAGACTTTTGTGATGATCAACTATGGAAGACTTGATTCTTCCCAGAGTTGCAGTGATCCAAAGCAATCCCAATAAACTTTGGATGGAAAACACCGTCTGCATACAGAAAGAGAACAATGGAGACTGAATGTAAATCAACACATGTTATGTTCATTTTTTTCTTTTTCTTCTGATTTTTTTTCTTTTGTGATTTTTCCCTTTTGTTTTGATTTTTCTCTCCCAAAATGTTTCATAAGGAAATGTGTGAAAAAAAATGAATATACATGTATAACCAGAAAATAAAGTTTTTTTTTTACATGTAACTGGGAAAAATAAACATTTTTAAAAAGATTTTTAAAAAACCTACAGCTACCACATGGGCAAGAGAATAGTAGTAGAGATGCCTAATAATTCACAAAACACAAAAATCCAAAAGAAGATACAGCAATAAAATACAAGGTCTCACATATTTATACTGAAATGCAGGAAGTGTTTGATTCAATAATCCAACATACTTATTAAGCATCTACTATGTCTAAAACACTGTGCTAAATTATGGGGGCATAGAGGCAAAAATGAAATTGTCTCTTCCTTCAAAGGGCTTACAATTAATTGGGTGATATAGCTAATGAGATGAATTAACAAGATGAATTGATGTAGGAAGCACTTTTTTAAATTACATTTTTAAAATTGTTTAATTAACGTTTATTTTAATTAGTTCCATTTTCCCTTTCTTTCCCTCCCTTACCTCCTTTCTTCCCAAGACAGCAAGCAATCTGACATAGATTACACATATACAATCATTTTAAACATATTTTCAAGGAAGCACATTTGATATCATATAGTGTGTATCACTGAACCTTGGTAGAATGAAACTAATGATTAGAATATGGATGTGGAATAATAATACACCTTAGTCAAAAAGAATAGGTTAGGTTTTATAAAAAGGTGAAGAAAAATAGGATTATGATACTATAACACTATTACAGCTTTGAATACTATTCTAATAACATATCTCATTGATTATTTTAATATTACATGATATAGCATATACTATATATAGTGATTCCATTTATTGTATAATCTCAATATACAAAGTTTTATATAATACTTAGAATAATTATATATATGTTATATATATAGTATATGCTAGATTATATTACAAAACAATATAAACACTCTAAGAATATTGAGGAAATGTGAGGAAAACCAGAAATATAAAGGGAAAAGTATGATAGAGAGGATTTAGGAGAAGATCAATGAAGGGCAAGAGAGAAACAATATTTTCATGGGAATATATTACAGACCACATGAACAGAAGGAGAAAATAGAAAACAAATCACAAGCCTAGCACAGAGATATGATATAATAGTGAGAAGAGACTTCAGTTATCTGGACATTTACTGGAAGTCTGCCTAAAGGAGAGAAGTGAATAAATTTTTGCCTTAAAAATAACTTCATTCTTCAAAAGGAAGAAAAAGCAACAAGGACAACTATTTTTTTTCCAGATCTAATTCTCACTAGGAGGAGATTCTTATAGCTGAGATGGAAATGATGGGAACTTCACAGGAAAATCACCCCTCCAATCTTATTTTTTAATCAAGAAAGATATAAAAAAAGATGAACAAAAAAGAAAAAGATGGGCAAAGATGAAGAGAGTCTGACATACAATCTAGATTTAAGGAAAAGGGTATTTTAAAGATTGAGAAAAAGGATAAATAAAATTCAAATGACCTAAAATTCTATAGGAGGAAGACATCATCAGAAAAACAGAAACCTTTCAAAAATGAAATTTAGAAGGTACATAGAGAAACATTCTAACTCTAAGGAGTTGTATAAGGAGACTGGTGATGTGGATGAATACAAAGTGAGCCAAGCCTTCTAGGAATAATTTCAAAGCACCAAAGCTTAGAATGAACTGAGGTTAAAGGTACTGACTAAAAAACAACTAAACATTATTTTTTAAAACCTGTATTGGGAGAAAACAGATAATGTAAATGAGAGGACAATGATATAAAGAATGATGAATAGAAAGCAGAATGATTTAAATTTTATTTTATTTTGGTGTTCTTTGACAAGAAGAATGAACTTTGACCAGGAAGGTCAAAATAATATAGTCAATTGATCACTGAAACACATAATAACAAAGGAGATACTAGGAGAGATTTTTGCTACCCTCAATTTGTTCAGGTCACCCAGTCCAAATCAAGTATGTCATAGGGTCATGAAAAATTGCGAGATGTAATTCTTGGATAACTTTCTCTCTTTATACACATACAAATACACACATATGCATATACATGTATTTTATTAGTTATCTTCTCTAATCACATTATAATGTTTTAACATTTTTTTTAGAATTTTGAGTTCCAATTTTTTTCCATCAGTCATTCCTTTCCCCTAACTTTTGAGAAGGCAATATTATGGTACTGATTATGCATATCACTATTGAAAAGACATGTAGAATGGGAAAACTTCCCTCAGGCTTAATCCCTTTCATCTAACTTTCATTCTTAGTAAAACTGGTCTGCTGACTATTCCTTATACACAATTTTCCTTTTTTCCATTATCTCTACTATTATGTTTTTTTGGGGTCTGGAATGTATGCTCACCTCACTTCTACCATATAGAGTTAAAGTGCAGATCAGGTGTTAACCTCCTATACCTTAGTACTAAGAACTGTTTCATTTGAAATTACTTCATGCCCACTTTGTCTTGACTTATTTATGTTCACACGTATCCCTCCAATAGGATGAAGTTTCTTAAAGGCAGAGACTGTTTTTTTTCCCTTTATGTTGCCAACACTATAGACAGTTCCTGGTTTATAATCACTTACTAATAACTTGGAATAAAAATATAATGGAATGGATATCCATGCTTTCCTAATGGATAATAGGTATACTTAAATTTAGTAAGTATTTTGTAGATTTGGTATTTGCCCATCTTTTGGATTCCCAAGTTAGTAATTTCAGATTCAGTGCTATAGATTCCTTAGTCTCCTTCATCTAATACATTCAAAAAGTTGCTGAATCTTGTTGACTTTATTTCACAACATTTCTTGAATTTGGACTCTCTCTATTCACATAGCCACTATTTTAGTTCAGGTTCTTAAGACCTCTTACCTGAAACATTACAATAGTGTCTTAGAAATCTCCCTGTCTCAAACATCTTTTCTTACCAGTCTATCTGAAAGAAAAAAAAATCAGCATTATTCCCCTGCTTAATAAACTCTGGTGGCACAACCATATGTGAGAACACTCTAAATTGTTAATAAAAAGAGAAATGCAAATCAACCATCTGAAAGTGCCGACATACATACTGTATATATAGCAAATTGAGAAAGATGACAAAAAAAGAAATAGTTAATATTGGAGAAGTTGTGGGATGGCAGGCACACATGTTGGAGAGCAATGATGAGATTTCTATTCTGGAAAGCAATTTGGAATTATGTAATGAAATTGATAAAAATGTCCATAACTTTTTGATACCAGGATTCCACTGTGAAGAATACATCCCAAGAAATATTTAATAGCAACACTTTGTTTTGTAGCAGAAAACTAAAAACAAACTAGATTAAGCGATGACTAAATAAATTGTGGGGTGCAAATATAATGGGATATTACTGTGCTATAAGAAACAGTGAGCATGATGAATGTAGAGAAACAAAGAAAGACACATGAATTGATAAAAATGGAAGTAAGCAGAGCCAGGAAAACATACACAATAACAACAACAATTTAAATGGAAAGAATACTTGTAAAGCACTAAAATTTCTGCATATTAATAAATGAGCATCTTATCCCAAAGAACAGGTATTAAAAGGCACACTTTTGATTACATTGACCCCCCACTGCCAGAAGACTAATTGTGCTACA
Source organism: Myrmecobius fasciatus (assembly GCA_023553655.1). NCBI lineage: Eukaryota > Metazoa > Chordata > Mammalia > Dasyuromorphia > Myrmecobiidae > Myrmecobius > Myrmecobius fasciatus. The sequence continues at coordinate 37,422 of JAJPUD010005454.1, forward strand.
TTTAACTGTCTCCCAGGATTCTTTAGTAAATTTAAGGAGGCTTGGGGATGTCTAGGTTCCCTGCCATTGACTTTATTCCCATGTAATATGTCCCTTCTCCCCTCATGAGCTCAGTTCATGACATTTATTTGTGGGTGAATTTGTATCTTCATTTTACCTGGATACCTTAGGAAAGAAAGAGAGTATTCCAGTTTGGCAGTTTTTAAAGATGCAGTATGTTTCACCTATTAACCAGTTAAAAGAGACTACCTCCACCCATGTGGTAACTCCCTGTCCTCCATTTTCACTAATCTGGTCATGCACAAAGCATAGCTTCCTTTAAACAAAGATAAAAGAGGATTTATTGGAAGGGGAGTGTGTTTTTTTGGATATATTGATGGCTTCTCTAAAATTTTTCTTTTATTTATTTTTCCCTTAAAATAATCTTTGCTATAGCATTGACCTCTGATAGGGGGAAGTGAAGAGACATAGAGAAAATGTAAGCAATTAAAATAGCAATAACATCTTTAAAAATAATAATAGCCACTGACTACTTCCAGGATCAAATATAAATGCATATGCTTGATATTTAAAACCTTTCAAAATCTGGCTCTTTTTTGTATTTCTAGCCTTATTTCACATTACTATCCTTCAACTAATCTTTAGTATAGCCAAATTAGTCATCTTGATATTTTTCACACATATTCCTATATTTTTGGCTCCATGCCTTTGTGTAGATTGTCCCCTATACCTAGAATGCATTTCTATCTTACTTTTCCTTCATAGAAGCCCTAATTTCCCACAAAGCTCAGTTCAAGCACAAGGGTTGTGCTGGAAAAATTACTTCTAATCTCTTCTTCATTCTTTCCTTATTTTCCTCTCCTCTGGTTGTAAATCCCCCATTATTACTTTGTATTTTAATTCACACACACACACACACACAGACATTTTTATCTTTACCCCTCATCCATCATAGAGATAGGCACCTGGTGTCTTTTTTTTTTTTTTTTTTTTTTTTTGCTTTTTGCTCAGGCAACTGAGGTTAAGTGACTTGCCAAGCGTCACACAGCTAGGGAATGTAAAGTGTCTGAGACCAGATTTGAACTCAGGCCCTCCTGACTTCAGGGCTGGTGCTCTATCCACTATGCCACCTAGCTGCCCCTGCTTTTTTTTTAACTTCAGCTGAAGCATAATAAATTCTCTTCTAGCCTTTTACCTTTACTCTGTATGCCTCTCTTTGTGTCAGATGTGTTTTTTTTTTTTTTTTGTAAACAACATATTGCAGGATTATGTTTTTTTTTTTTAATCCACTCTGCTATTTGCTTCTGTTTTATGGGAGAGTTCATCCCATTCACATTCACAGTTATGATTACCAACTCTGTATTTCCCTCCATCCTATTTTCTCCCCTGCATATACTTTGGTTCTCTCTTTCTACCCTGTCCTCAGTCATGTGTTTTTTTTTTTAATCCACTTCACTCACTATCTTATCTCCTATCATTCCTGCCCCCTTCTCTTAGCAATTTTTTTAACCCACTTCATCCACTATCTTATCTTCTATCAATCCTTCCCCACTTTTGTTACCTTTTCTCCTAATGTTTCTGCCCTTCCTTCTATCCTGTCCTGCCCTGTTCTTTTTCTCTTTCTCCTCCTACTTTTTTATAGGGTTAGATAAATTTCTATACCCGAATGAGTGATTAAGTTATCCCTCTTAGAGTCAAAACTTATGAGATCAAGTTTCAAACAATCTTCATCCTCCTCACTTCTTTCTCTCAATTGTAATGGGTCTTTTGCACCTCTTCTTGTAAACTAATTTTCCCATTATACCTTTTCTTTCCTCTTTTTCAAGTACAGACCTTTTCCCACCCCTTAATGTCTTTTTCTTTGATGTTATCACGTCAGAGTCCGTTCACAACCACACCCTCAATCCATGTGATACCCCACCTCTGTTTGCCCTAATGATAGATATAGTCCCCAAGAGTTACAGATTTTCCCAGATTTTCCTTCAGATTGTAATTTTGAAGGTTTGCAACAATGTTCCTTGAGGTTTTCTTTGTGGGATCTCTTTCTGAAGTTGATTGATAGATTCTTTCAATGAGTAGTTCCTCCTCTGTTTCTAGAATATTGGGGCAATTTTCCTTAATGATCTTGTATAAAATGTATCCAGGCTCTTTTTTTGGTCATGTCCTTAATTTTTAAACTGTCTTATAGATTTATTTTCCAGGTTGGCTATTTTGCTAATGAAATATTTCACATTTTCTTCCATTTTCCCACTATTTTTAATTTGTTTGACTGATTTTTCTGTCTCACAAAGTCATTAACTTCCATTTGCCCTGTTCTAGTTTTTAATGTGTGATTTTCTTCAGTTATCTTTTATATCTCTTTTTCCATTTGGCTAATTCAATTGTTCAAGGAGATGTTTTCTTCACTTTTTTTCCTTTTCCAAATTGTTGACTTTCTCATGCATACCTCTTATTTCCTTTCTCATTTTTTCTTTTACCTAATTTATTTGCCTTTTTAAATCTTTTTATGAGCGCTTCCAAGAAGCCTATTTGGGCTTAAAATCAATTTACATCACTCTGAGATTTCCTCCGCAGACATCTGAATTTGTATTTTGGTCTGCCATGTCACTATAGTAGTTTTCTATGGTCAAGATTCTTATCTGCTCCTTGCTCATTTTCTTTCATTTTCTTTTGGTATTTTCCTCCTTTTTTAAAGGGAGCTGTTTGTCCCAAGATTCTTGTGCAGCTCTGAGTACAGGCTTTGAGTACAGGGGCCCCTTGTGTTTGCATGGAGTAGTGTTACCTGCCCTTTTCAGAAAACAGCCCAGTTTCCCAGAGTTTGCCTTCTGAACTGGGACTCGAAGCTTCCCCATTGATTTGATCCTATACTTACCCAGGTCTGAGGATCTTAGTTTTTCCATTTGCTGTGATTAAGACACTCTCACTGGTTTTCCCACAATTTATCTGAGCTGAACTGAACACCCTTTTCAACACTTTGAGACTGACATTTCTTGAAGTTTTTTTCAGTTTGTCTTGAGCTGGAGAGTGGTTTCATTCTGTCAGACTCTTTTGAGAGACTCGGTCTCATATAGTTTTCAAATGAAACTGGGAGAGCTCTAGCAGCTTCCTGACTTAACTCCACCATCTTGGCTCTACCCCCTGATATCTATTTGAGTATTTTCTTAGGTGGGCATAAGATAAGGTCATCAAAGTCCCTATTATGCTTATAGAAATTCTGGGAGATTAAAATACATCTCTAAAAAAGAGAAATTTTAAGTGTAGGAGGAAGAAGATAGAAGAAATTGCTGAAATCATTTTGGAGAGTCATGGATAGTCCATTTTTCAATGTTGACCAAATCATATTCAGTATAGATGTCAGTATTGGCTCAAATTGATTCATTAGCTTTTTATCTTACCAGATTAAAATCAGTTTATCTCTGTGTTCTGGCTCAGTGATCTTCTTGAATCCCAGATGGTTCATTTGTTTTTCCCACTTGGTTAGTATTTTAGAATGATAGTGATCCATGATGAAATAGAGTACAAAAGTCAAGATGCATTTTCAATATGAATTGTCAAAATTCCATGACAAACTAACATAACAATGCATTTAAGCACACATACACACACATAAACATATAATATTACATCTTAGCAGGGAGCAGGAATAAGGAACCTGAGGGCTAGAGCAGAGAGGAAAACTGGGAGGACATAAAATTTTGTTCAGACATTTAATGTGACTTTGCTGTTTTTTCTATTTATTTTTTAATGTTAAAGAACATTCCAGATTAATTAGTAGTAGTTATCCACCTTCTATTCTGGGCTATCATTTTTATGAGGACTGCTTTCTAACCATTTCAGAGAATTGATGCCCCCAAACTCATTATTGTGTTATTATTCCCTTCTGGTTTCTTTGTTTTCACATTGTAATTATGGATAACATTAATTGCTCACAAAACTTCAATTCCTCCTCTTTACCTTTTCATATATTTCAAATGCCTATACATGTTTTACAACTTTCAATCAGGATCCTGGTTCACTGTGGAACATCATCACTATTATCTTTTGCATCATTTTACCACTGGATTAGAACAATTTATAGATATTTACATTATTACTTGAGGGCAGAGGTGAATGTGGGTTCCTATGTTAATTTTTTAAAAGCCATGTTATTGTGAATCTTTCTGTAGTCACAGTAATTCTGCATTGCATCTATTGCTTCCTTTGGCAACCAAATGTCCCATCATTGCAAATTGATAGCAGAGGAATTGACCTTTATTATTGTCTTTCTACCCCCTTAACTCAGAGGGGATTTATTGCATTATGTTTCGCTGCCACATTCACTGTTAATGGGAAGTATAAAAGAATTACTGAGTTCTATATATCCTTTTTATTTTCTGAATGGCTTTGACTTTATTTACCAACTGAACTTTAAGATTTTAAGATTTCTCTCTTGTACAAGTCAGGGAATATTTCCCATAACCAAATCCTCTTCCTTCTGCAGGACTCATATTTTGTAATATACTGTCAAAATAATTAAATGCTTGGTATAAATTTGGGCACTTAAAATGACAAAACCATTGCATGTAGAATAATGGAAGAAACAAAAAAGATGAAAAAAGCTACAAGGTAATTCAAACTGCTTCATCTGTAAATAATGAGAATTTAATGAGGCTGATATTCAAAAATCTCTCATTTCTCAGTGCATAAAACATTCATTTTTCATATTAATTGACTTCCTGGTTGCATTCTTAGGACAGTGTTCAGAGAAAGAAAAGGTTATACTCTTCAGTACAGAAAATGCAAGCTTTGGAGGCACAATCGAAAAGTTTCTGAAGCTCTTTTTAAATTGGAGAAAATTGCATGTTTGTTAAACTGGATTGCAAAGTCTACTACTTATATTGTGTAGCTTCATAAAACCCAGAATAGATTAATATTTCCAGGTGGTTAAGGGATTCAGATAGCCTAGAGGAATCATTGTGGGAAACAATATTATTGATCTCTAAACCTATATCTGATATTATAACAAAGGCTCCAGATTTCTGGACATAATAACAATTGTAAAGTAGCAACAAATACAGAGTTGATGTTCAAGTAGCCAATACTCTGGAGAATTTGGTAAAGTACTACTCTATCTAGAATAGGTAAATACATGTGAGAGTCTACGAATGTGTAGATTTCAGCACAGTGAGGAGTTTTGGGGTAAAACTAAAAGAATAGGGAAATATGGTAATGTTTTATAAATTTGCTATAGACTATGAGGTCTGAGAGAGGATATGGATAATGCTTTCATGAAATAGATTAAAACTGGCAAGGTACTAGTATTGATAATGGAATTCAACCACTTGGACACTCACCCTAAATTTCATTCCACTCAATGCAGAGCTCTGATAAATTTTTAATTTCCTGTGCTATTTATACTCAGCTCACAAATGATGAGTACTACTATTTTAAATTTAATTCTGAGTGACAAGAAAAAAACTGATTGGGGAAGTAGAAATAATATCCATCTTGGGGAAAGTAAACATGTTATTTTTGAGGAAGGGAATGGAATAAAGTATTTATTAAGTACTTACTATGTACCAGGCGTGTGTGTGTGTGTGTGTGTGTGTGTGTGTGTGTGTGTGTGTATGTGTATGTGTTTAGAGGAAAAAGTGTGTATATAATAAAGAATAAATATTTATTCTTACATGGACCTGTAAGAATAGAATCAGGAAAATCAAAATCTAGAATGATGTAAACTTTCTGAAAAGTTTTCAAGATGATATAAAAAGGCTTATCCTTTTTTTTCCTGTTTTTTTTTATTAAATGATTTGTTTGGAACAAGAAGATTAAGGAAGGAATTGACTGGGATGGATGGTATATTATTAATCAATAAGAAGAAGGAAATAAAAATGTTCAACTCTAATTTTGGTGTAATCTTTTTTAAGGAAAATCATTGTCATACTGCTAGGGTAGAATTAAGATGACTAAAAAGTAATTATAACTAGAGATCAATGGAAATATAAGACACACTCAAGCTTTTTAAAATAAATTTAATTACCTGGCATTGATTTATATTATTCCAAAATACAGAAAGTTTTGCAGATCAGTTTACTAAATGACTGTTGATACTTTAGAAAAATAGTGGAGAATGTGAGAAGTGCCAAAAGCTAAAGGCAATTATTTTCTTAATTTTCATAAAAAAAGGAATTGTAGGAATTCTGTGCCTGTGAGAAGACACTAAAATGGATTATTAAATGAAAGATTAGTGAGAATTTAGATCCATCATGTTGATCACCAGGAATTAGTATGGATCCATTAAAAACAAATCCTGTCAGGTAACCTAATTTCCCTATTACCTTTCAGATAATACAAAAATTCTCCAGCTTGGTATTTAAGACCCTCCAGAAAGGGTTCCAACTTATTTGGCTCTACATCACATTAATTCTTTTGACGTAGTCTAGTTCTCATATAAATTGGAATGTTAGTTGTTTGCCCAAATTTATATACCATCTTTTGTTTTGTTCATTTTCAGAAGCTATCTCCTATCACTGGAATGTACTTCTTGTTCAGTTCTGCCCCTTAGAATCTATTTTTCCTTCAAGGCACAATACACATGTTATTTCCTCAATGAACTCTTCCTTGATATCTCCACTTTTTATTGCTTTCTTCCTCTTCAAATAGTCATTTATTTGCTAATCTGTGAATATATTCTATGCCAGAAAGAGAATTTGAGATTTTTGAAGGAAACTCTTGCTTAATTTTTGTTTTTCTATTCCACATCCTGACTCAGAAGCTTAAACATATTAGACACAATACATTTTTCATTAAATTCATTTCACTCCTATAGTTCTCAAAACTCATCAATATAGGTATTTCCACTTTTAACTCTTTAAGGTTAATTATCCTCATTTCTTTATTCCTTTAATATTTCATAAGTATCAATGAAACACTTTATCCATTTGTTTTTATTCACTCTTCTACCATGATGGGTTCACCCTCTTATCTAGAAATGTCCTTTAGAATATATTTTGTTACTTCTTTTGTACAATTTACCATTGGCAATGTGCTGTAGCTTACTTGCACTGACTTATAGATCTTTTCATTGAAATTTGAATTTGTGTTGATCCCATAAATGCATTTTTAAAAATGAGGCTGCATAAGCCATGGATATTTTGGAGACTGTGCATGCCTGGATTTCAATAAAGCATTTTGCAAAACTTATGATACCTTTGTGGACAAGATGGTAAAACATATTAAAAATAGAATATAATAAACATAATAGAATGTTGGGTCTGGAATCAGGGAGACCTGAGTTCAAATATGACTTCAGACATTTATTAACTGTATGATCCTGAACAGTTCACAAACAGGTCATAAAATGTCTGTCTACTTCAGTTTCCTCATTTAGAAAATGAGAATAATAATAGCACATACCTCCCAAGGTTGATGAGATACTATTTTAAAAACATTTTGCAAACCTAAAAGTGCTATATAAATACTAGTAAAGATGATGATGATGATGATGGTGATTATGATAATGTTGATGGTGATGATGGTGATAATGATAATAGTATTCACTAGTCATGGAATTACCATACTTAAACAATATTAACAAAGAGGATAATTTTTCTGAACTTATTTGCAGATGATACAGATAAGATTAAATTTTAAGCTCTCTATAATAAATCAGCATATAAACATAAGAAAATTGCATAAAGAAATTTTTCTGTTACTTAGTCATAATGTGTGAACAAGTCCTTAATTAGTTTTGAAAGAGTCATAAAACTGTTAGTGATTAAATGACCGACAGATGTCTACTTTGCAGGAAACTCTTTGTGACTAGTTAAGAAGATTGTGTTACACACCTTGTAGTTAGTTCTCTAAGAAAATCAATGGACCATTACTTATCAGATCTTTGGAGAAGGGAGAAATTTATGACCAAAGAAGAACTAGAGAACATTATGAAAGGCAAAATGGATAACTTTGATTACATGAAATTAAAGTCTGCACAAGCAAAACAAATAAAAATAATTTTAAAAGGGAAGTACCAAGTTGGGAAAAAAAATCTTTAGAGTCAGTATTTCTGATTAAAGGTCTCCTTTCAAAAATATATATAAAGAACTGTGTCAAATTTATAAAAGTCCAAATCACTCCCCAATTTATAAATGATCAAAGGATATGAAGAGACAATTTTCAGATGATGAAATTTATTTATTTATTTATTTATTTTTAGTGTGAACATGTCTGAAAAACTCATTTACTTTTCAAGAAAAAAAGATATTGACATTACAAAACAATTACAAAATTTAAGCATCAACATTTAAAAAGAAATCTTTAACAAAATACATTTTCTAGTGTTCTAATGTAGAAATAAAGTATTCTTGTTATTTTGTGTTTCTGTGTGTTTAAATTATGTGAATGTGTGTGTATGTACTTCTGTGTTTCTTTTTTTTATATATATTTTTATTAAAGCTTTTTATTTGTATAACATATGTATGGGTAGTTCCCTAGCATTGATCTTTACAAAGCTTTCCATTACAAATTTTACCCCCAGTCCCTCCCCTCCCCTAGATGGCAGGAAGTCCACTACATGTTAATAATGTTGAAATACTTGGCAAGTTGTGCAAGAAAAATCCTACCTAATAGAAAAAAAATAAAATCAGAGAAAGGCAACACAATGCAAGTAAATATCAAAAGAGATCATGAAAATGTTATGTTGTGGTCCATATTTCATATCCCTCTCTCTGGGTGTATATAGTTTTCTTCAGTGAACAATTGGAACTGGTTTGAGACAATTCGTTGTTGCAGAGAGCCATGTCCATCAGAATTGATCATCATGTAATACTGTTGTTGCTGTGTATGATGATTTCCTGGTTCTGCTCATTTCACTCAGCATCAGTTCATGCAAGTCTCTCCAGGCCTCTCTGAAATCGTCCTGCTGGTCGTTTCTTACAGAGCAATAATATTCCATAACATTCATATACCATAATTTATTCAGCCACTCTCCAATTGATGGGCATCCCTTCAGTTTCCAGTTTCTAGCCACTACAAAAAGGGCTGCCACAAACATTCTTGCACAGGTGGGTCCCTTTCCCTCCTCTAAGATCTCTTTGGGATATAGGCCCAGTAGAAACACTGCTGGGTCAAAGAATATGCACAGTTTGACAACTTTTTGAGCATAGCTCCAAATTGCTCTCCAGAATGGTTGGATCCGTTCACAGTTCCACCAACAATGTATTAGTGTCCCAGTTTTCCCACATCCCCTCCAACATTCATCGTTATCTTTTCCTGTCATTTTAGCCAATCTGACAGGTGTGTAGTGGTACCTCAGAGTTGTCTAAATTTGCATTTCTCTATCAATAGTGATTTGGAGCGACTTTTTATATGACTAGAGATGGTTTTAATTCAGATGATGAAATTTAAAACATTCATACCAATAATACACCATTATTATTAGAGAAATGCAAATTGAAACGACTCTGAGGTATTACCTCACACCTCTGAGATTGGCTCAGATGACAGGAAAAGATAAAGATAAATGTTGGAGAAGATGTGGGAAAATTGGTACACTAATACATTGCTAGTGCAGTTGTGAAATGATGCAACCATTCTGGAGAGCAATCTGTAACTATACCTTTTGACCTAGCAGTGCCACTACTGGGTCTGTATCCCAAGGAAATTATAAAGGAAGGAAAAGGACCCACATGTGCAAAAATGCTTGTAGCAACTCTTTTTGTGGTAGCAAAGAGTTGAAAAATGAGTAAATGAATAAGTTGTGATATATGAAGATAATGGAATATCATTGCTCTATAAAAATTATGAAGCTGATATTAGAAAGGCCTGGAAATATTTACATGCAGTGATGCTGAGGGAAAGAAGCAGAACTATGACTATAATGTACACAATAATAGCAAGAATGTGTGATGAAAGACTTGGTTCTTCTCAGTGGTTCAGTGATCCAAAGCTATCCTAATAGACTTTGGACAAAAAAAATGACATCTGCATCCAGAAAAGCACTAAGGAGATTGTAAACCTTATTTTTTCTTTTTTTTCTCATCCATAGTTTTTCCCTTTTGTTCTGCTTTTTTCTTTCAACATGATTCATAAACCAATGTGTATTACAATAAATAAATTAATTTAAAAAAGCCCAAAACAACAACAGTCTTTCAGGGGAGTAGTCCAGATTCAGAAGAAACCACTTTTGGACAGGGAAAAGAGAATTTTTCTTTGTTTCCCTTACTATATTATGATTTACCAAGTAGGAAAGCACACATACATTTAGGAAGAGAAAGACATACTGAGACTAAATATGGACAAACATGAATGTAGGAAGTTAGTCACATAAAGGAAGTAACTTTCAGGATCACAACTCCTTGCTAAAGAGTTTCTGCCTATGGATTCAAGAAAGACATTGACCATTGGAACTTAGCATGCATTCACATCTAAAGATTACTTCATAGGGTCTCCATAAAGAGAGAAAAGTACCTCCAATAACTAAGATTATGCAATACCCCTTTCTTACTTATTTCTTCTACATCTGTGCCTCTGTACTTTTGTATATAGTAAGTTAATACTAACTCTTCCTACAAACCCTGTTTCAACACATTAGATTTGAATAGGTTTTCAGACATCAATGAATCCAACTTGTACTAGAACAGAAATCCTTTTCACAGTATTTTTAGTAAGTGGTCTCTCATACTCTACTTAAGAACTTCTAATAATGAGAAACTCATTACTTTCAGGAGTAGCCCATTCTACTTTTGTATAGTCTGACTTCTTAAGTTTTTCCTTATTTTGAATGCAAATCTGCCTTCCTCTACCTTCTATTAATTTGAACCTGTTGGGTGAAGGTAAGCAAGTCTGTCTTCTTTCTCATAATAATCCCTTCAGTTCTTGAAAACAGCCATCATCTTTGCTCCCTACTCTTGTTTTCTTTGATTTAAACAGTCTTACTTCCTTTAACTGATACTTGAAAATCATAGTTTACCACTCCCTCACTAAATTAGTCAACTTCTTTTGTATGCATTCCAGTTTGTCACTTTTTTCCATAAGTAGCAACCAGAGCCAAAGACAAAAATCAAAATGTAGTTTGACCAGGGAAAACTATCACGGATATCAATTTCCCATATTTTACTATCTGCGTTTCTAAGTGCAGTCTTAGATCACTTTATTTGTTTTTGCTTTGGTTATCATATCACAAGATCTCAATATAGGATTTGGAAATTCCATCACAGCTTTTAGTTTTTTTTCACATGAACTTCTGTTCACACCAATTCTCCTTTCTACATATGTATCCCAATTAAATTTTATCATACTAAATTTGGCCTATCATTTTAACCTGCTGAAGTGTTTTTTTTTAATCCCAACTGTCATCTAATGTATTTGTTATCTCTCTAGATTGTTGTCTTCATTCAAGTTATTGATTAAAAATGATGAACAGCACAAATCCAAAGACCTATCACTCCTTCCAAGTTGACATCAAGTCATTAATAACTATTTTTTGTTCCATTATTCAAATAGTTCCAATTTCACCTATTTGTTGTCTTATTTTTCTATCTTATCCAAAGGTATAGAATCAGAGATTCAATTAAGTACTTTGTTAAAATGGAGATGAATTATGAATGTGGAACTCCCATGAATGTACAATCTATTGTATATTCATGTATTATATTGCAAAAAACCAGTCCGGTGCTTTATTTATTTAGGAAATTTTTTAAAGTCCTACATTTAGGAGATAAATTAAAAATGAGTGTTTACCCAACAAGAACACAACCAGCATGATGAGGGATCTAGAATCTGTATGAGAAGAATAATGGCAACTGGAAATGATTTTTTTTGGCATGGAATGGATAACATTGAGGGAAATATACAGAATAATTATGTTCAAATGAATGAAAAATTACTATCCAAAGAAATGCATTCATGTGATAGTGGCAAAGATCAGAATTGAGACCCAAAAGTGAATGTTAGAAGAAGATAGATTTTTATTCAATACAATTGGATATTTATCATAATCAGAACTTTCCAATAAGGAACAGACAGCTATATAACTTTTATTGATTTCCTTACTGAGAATCTTCAAGCAGAGACTAGATGAATATTTTTTTAATTAAAGTTTTTTATTTGTATAACATATGTATAGGTAGTTCCCCAGCATTGATCTTTACAAAGCTTTCCATTACAAATTTTACCCCCAGTCCCCTCCCCTCCCCTAGATGGCAGGAAGTCCACTACATATTAATAATGTTGAAATACTTGGCAAGTTGTGCAAGAAAAATCCTATCTACAAGAAAAAAAAGAATCAGAGAAAGGCAACATAATGCAAGCAAATGTCAATAGAGATCATGAAGATGTTACGTTGTGGTCCATATTTCATATCCCTCTCTCTGGGTGTATATGGTTTTCTTCAGTGAGCAACTGGAACTGGTTTGAGACAATTCTTTGTTGCAGAGAGCTATGTCCATCAGAATTGATCATCATGTAATACTGTTGTTGCTGTGTATGATGATCTCCTAGTTCTGCTCGTTTCACTCAGCATCAGTTCATGCAAGTCCCTCCAGGCCTCTCTGAAATCGTCCTGCTGGTCGTTTCTTACAGAGCAATAATATTCCATAACATTCATATACCATAATTTATTCAGCCACTCTCCAATTGATGGGCATCCCTTCAGTTTCCAGTTTCTAGCCACTACAAAAAGGGCTGCTGCAAACATTCTTGCACATGTGGGGCCCTTTCCCTCCTCTAAGATCTCTTTGGGATATAGGCCCAGTAGAAACACTGCTGGGTCAAAGGGTATGCACAGTTTGACAACTTTTTGAGCATAACTCCAAATTGCTCTCCAGAATGGTTGGATCCGTTCACAGTTCCACCAACAATGTATTAGTGTCCCAGCCTTCCCACATCCCCTCCAACATTCATCGTTATCTTTTCCTGTCATTTTAGCCAATCTGACAGGTGTGTACTGGTACCTCAGAGTTGTCTTAATTTGTATTTCTCTGATCAATAGTTATTTGGAGCAACTTTTCATATGACTAGAGATGGTTCTAATTTCATCATCTGAAAATTGTCTGTTCATATCCCTTGACCACTTATCTATTGAAGAGTGGCTTGAATTCTTATATATATGAGACAATTCTCTATATATTTTAGAAATGAGGCCTTTATCAGAACCATTAAATGTAAAGATGATTTCCCAATTTGATGCTTCCCTCCTAATCTTGTCTGCATTTGTTTTTTTTGTACAGAAACTTTTTAACTTAATATAGTCAAAATTATCCATCTGGTGTTCAATTAGGAGTTCCAGATCTTCTTTGGACATAAATTTGTTCCATCTCCACAGGTCTGAGAGATAAACTATATTATGTTCCTCTAACTTGCTTACAAAGTCCCTCTTTATATCTAGATCATGAACCCATTTAGATCTTATTTTGGTATGTGGTGTTATGTATGGGTCAAGCCCTAATTTCTTCCACACTAGTTTCCAATTTTCCCAGCAGTTTTTGCCAAATAGAGAGTATTTATCCCAAAAGCTAGGGTCTTTGGGTTTATCGAACACTAGATTGTTAAGGTTAATGCCTAGGTTGTTCTGATAACCTATCCTGTGCCACTGATCGACTGCTCTATTTCTTAGCCAGTACCAAACGGTTTTGATGACCACTGCTTTATAATATAGTTTTAGATCTGGTACAGCAAGGCCACCTTCATCTGCCTTTTTTTTCATTAATTCCCCCGAAATCCTTGACCTTTTGTTCTTCCAAATGAACTTTGCTACTATTTTTTCTAGATCTGTAAAATAATTTCTTGGGAGTTTGATTGGTATGGCACTAAATAAGTAGATTAGTTTGGGTAGTATTGTCATTTTTATTATGTTCGCTCTGCCTACCCATGAGCACTTAATATTTTTCCAATTGATTAGGTCTGATTTTATTTGTGTGGAAAGTGTTTTGTAATTTATTTCGTATAGTTTCTGACTTTTCCTTGGCAGATAGATTCCCAAATATTTTATCCTATCATCTGCTATTTCGAATGGAATTTCTTTTTGTATCTTTTGCTGCTGAACTTTGTTGGTAATATATAAAAATGCTGATGATTTATGTGGATTAATTTTGAATCCTGCCACTTTGCTAAAGTTGTGAATTGTTTCTAGTAGTTTTTTAGTTGAGTCTCTAGGGTTCTCTAAGTATACCATCATGTCATCTGCAAAGAGTGATAATTTGGTTTCATTACCTACTCTGATTCCTTTTAGCTCTTTTTCTTCTCTTATTGCTTAAGCTAACATTTCTAATACAATATTAAATAGTAATGGTGACAGTGGGCAGCCTTGTTTCACTCCTGATCTTACTGGGAATGGTTTTAGTTTGTCTCCATTACATATGATGCTTGCTGATGGTTTTAAATAGATGCTGCTGATCATTTTAAGGAAAAGCCCATTTATTCCTATACTCTCTAGTGTTTTTAATAGGAAAGGGTGTTGGATTTTATCAAATGCTTTTTCTGCATCTATGGAGATAATCACATGGTTTTTGTTAGTTTGGTTATTAATATAATTATTATGCTGATAGTTTTCCTAATATTGAACCAGCCCTGCATCCCTGGTATAAATCCTACTTGGTCATAGTGTACTATCCTGGGGATGACTTTCTGTAATCTCATTGCTAATATCTTATTTAAAATTTTTGCATCAATATTCATTAAGGAAATTGGTCTATAGTTTTCTTTCTCTGTTTTCACCCTACCTGGTTTAGCTATCAGCACCATATCAGTCTCGTAGAAGGAATTTGGCAGTATACCTTCTGTCCCTATTTTCTCAAATAGTTTGTGTAGTATTAGAATTAATTGTTCTTTGAAAGTTTGATAGAATTCACATGTAAATCCATCTGGCCCTGGAGATTTTTTCTTAGGGAGTTGGTTAATAGTTTGTTCTATTTCTTTTTCTTCAACCCTGAGATACCACTTCACACCTGTCAGATTGGCTAAAATGACAGGAAAAGTTAATGATGAATGTTGGAGGGGTTGTGGGAGGGCTGGGACACTGGTGCATCATTGGTGGAGCTGTGAACGGATACAGCCATTCTGGAGAACAATTTGGAGCTATGCTCAAAAAGCTATCAAACTGTGCATACCCTTTGACCCAGCAGCATTTCTATTGGGCTTATATCCCA
This sequence comes from Myrmecobius fasciatus, assembly GCA_023553655.1. Taxonomy (NCBI): domain Eukaryota; kingdom Metazoa; phylum Chordata; class Mammalia; order Dasyuromorphia; family Myrmecobiidae; genus Myrmecobius; species Myrmecobius fasciatus. Next base: position 52,544 of record JAJPUD010005454.1, read on the forward strand.
AAGAAATCATAAAGGAAGGAAAAGGCCCCACATGTGCAAGAATGTTTGTGGCAGCCCTTTTTGTAGTGGCTAGAAACTGGAAATTGAATAGATGCCCAGCAATTGGAGAATGGCTGAATAAATTATGGTATATGAATGTTATGGAATATTATTGTTCTGTAAGAAATGACCAGCAAGATGATTTCAGAGAGGCCTGGAGAGACTTACATGAACTGATGCTGAGTGAAATGAGCAGAACCAGGAGATCATTATACACGGCAACAACAGTACTGTATGACGATCAATTCTGATGGACATGGCTCTCTTCAACAATGAAATGTTTCAAACCACCTCCAATTGTTCACTGAAGAAAGCCATATACACCCAGAGAGAGGGATGCGAAATGTGGACCACAACATAACATTCTCATACTCCTTGATTGATGTTTGCTTACATTGTGTTTCCTTTATCTGATATATGGTTTGTGTAGATAAGATTTTTCTTGCACACCAATGATAAGTTTGGAAATATGTATACATATATTCGATTTGCCAATATTTTAACATAATTAACATGTAGTGGATATCCTG
>JAJPUD010005454.1:58112-78877 GCA_023553655.1 Myrmecobius fasciatus
CTGATGAGAGTAAGATTTACACAATGCTCATCTCCTTCCCCTCTTTCTCTCAATTATATTAGGTTTTCTTTGCCTCTTCAAGTGATTTTACCTTGTTTTTACTTCCTTTTTTATAGATCTTATTTTGCCACTTTTTCCCTCTTTTCCCCAGTATGACAACCTTTTCCCCTCTAGTTCTCTTTTTCATATTATCAAAGTAATATCTAGTTAATTATACCCCCAAACTTTAAGTATCCCCCTAGTAAAAATAAAGTTCTCAAGAGTCCTTTCCTTTTTACCTTTTTATGCATCTCTTGAGTTCTGTGTTTGGGTTTCGAATTTTTTGTTCAAATCCGGTCTTTTCATTAGAAATAGGTGAAATTTACCTATATCATTGAATGACCATCTTCTTCCCTGAAGGATAATGCTCATTCTAGCTGGGTAGGTTATTCTTGGTTGTAATCCAAATTCCTTTGCCCTTTGGAATATCTGGTTCCGGGCCCTTCGATCCTTCAGTGTGAAGGCTGACAGATCCTGTGTGATTCTAATTATTGATCCTTGGTATTTTGAATTGTTTCTTTCTAGCTGCTAGCAGAATCTGTTCCTTGGTGCTATAGTCCTGAAATTTAGCCATGATATTCCTTGGGGTCTTAATTTTGGGGTCTCTTTCTGGAGGTGATCGGTGAATTCTTTCAGTGGTGATTTTGCCCTTTGATTCTACAATCTCAGGGCAGTTTTCTTTTTTTATTTATTTATTTTTTATTATTAATACTTTTTATTTGTAAAACATACGTATGGGTAATTACTAAACATTAACCCTTACAAAGCTTTCTGTTACAAATTTTTCCCTCCTACTCCCTACCCCTCCCCTAGATAGCAGGATATCCACTACATGATAATTATGTTAGAATACTTAAGTCGAATATATGTATAGTTATTGCCACACATCATTTTTTGTTCAGGAGAAATCATATCTATAAGAGAGAATAATCCGATAAAGGAAATACAATGCAAGCAAACATCAATGGAGAACATGAAAATGTTATGTTGTGGTCCACATTTCACATCCCTCACTCTGAGTGTATATGGCCTTCTTCACTGCACAATTGTAATTGGTTTGAAGCATTTCATTGTTGAAGAGAGTCATGTCCATTAGAACTGATCCTCATATAGTATTGTTGTTGCCATGTACAACGATCTCCTGGTTCTGCTCATCTCACTCAGCATCAGTTCATGCAAGTCTCTCCAGGCCTCTCTGAAATCGTCCTGTTGGTCGTTTCTTACAGAGCAATAATATTCCATAACATTCATATACCATAATTTATTCAGCCACTCTCCAATTGATGGGCATCTACTTAGTTTCCAGTTTCTAGCCACTACAAAAAGGGCTGCTGCAAACATTCTTGCACATGTGGGGCCCTTTCCTTCTTTTATGATTTCTTTGGAATATAAGCCCAATAGAAGCACTGCTGGGTCAAAGGGTATGCACAGTTTGATAACTTTTTGAGCATAGCTCCAAATTGCTCTCCAGAATGGTTGGATCCATTCACAGCTCCACCAACAATGCATCAGTGTCCCAGTCTTCCCACATCCCCTCCAACATTCATCGTTATCTTTTCCTCTCATTTTAGCCAATCTGACAGGTGTGTAGTGGTACCTCTCAGGGCAGTTTTCTTTCAGGATTTCCTGGAAGATAGTGTTTAGATTCTTTTTTTCATCATGGCTTTCAGGAAGTCCAATAATCCTTAGATTATCTCTCCTAGATCTATTTTCCAAATCAGTTGTTTTTCCTAGGAGATATTTCATATTTTCTTCTAATTTTTCATTTTTTTGTTTTTGTTTGACTGATTCTTGAAGTCTTATTGAGTCATTCACTTGCATTTGTTCAATTCTTATTTTTAAAGTGTTGTTTTCTTCAGTTACCTTTTAAAGCTCCTTTTGTAACTGGCCAATTTGTTCATTGCACTCTTTTTCCACTTCACTAATTTTATTTTTCAATAAATTGGTGTCTTTTTCATATCTCTTTTGCAGGGCATCATATTCTTCTTGCAAGATATTGTATCCTTCTTGCACTGATTTCAGTTTATTTTCCCATTTATCCTCCAACTCTCTTTTGAGATTCTTTATGCAATCTTCCAGAAAGGCCTTTTGAAAAAATGACCAGTGATGGTCTTTAATACCTTCTGGTATTTTGTCTAAAGGAACCTCAGGATCTGGGGTCATTGCTTCTTTGCCTTGATAAAAGCTGTCTATGGTGAGAGCTCTCTTTTGCTTCTTCATTTTTTTTAGACAGCGTGGATATCTCTTTAAGGTAGGGGAAAAAAAAAACGGTGGCTGAAAAGCTTTGCCCTGGGGCACTTCAGCCATTTAATTTAAGGTACTGGGCCGGTGGGGGCTAGGACTAAGTCCGAATTACTCCTTAAACAGGGCAAGTCTGCCAGAACACCTGCCCCCAATCAGGGCAGAGTGTCCCGAGTGCCTCAGATAAACTCCAGGTGTTTGGAATTTGGAGTTTGGAGTTTGGAATTTCTGCCACGATGAGCTGAGCTGAGTCCCACCCTCACTTCCGGCCTACACAGGAGTCGTCTATTTATCTCTCTGTCCGAGTCAGACTAACCTGGTATGAAGTTCTCCAGAGAGCCGTGCCCAAATATTTCTGAGTTCGTTGACTTGAAGATCAGTTCAGAAGCTTATTTTATTGTTGATTTGAGAGAAGGTCAGAGGAGAGGCAGAAAGTCACCTTTTCACTCTGCCAGATGGCAGATGGCAGATGGCAGATGGCAGATGGCTCCGCCCCCCCCCATAAGCCAACTAGATGAATACTTGTCAGTGATATTTGAGAGGGTTCATGAATCAGATGGGTGTCCATAGTACTTTAATTGTAAAAAGCACTTCAGTCAATCAATGACTGTTAAAGATGTATGATCTGTCATTATCCCCATTTTAATGAAGAAAACTCACTTTCCAATGAGCAAAAGATTTGCCAAAACTCAGAGTATCTGAGCTTCTCTATGATCCCAGATCTTCTAGATCCAATAAGTTTTCCACTCTATCACATCACCTCTATGCATTTTGAGATCCTTCTGAATTCTAAGATTTTATAATTCCATGTCAACAAACCTATAGTTTTCTTGCTATTTAAAGCAGAAATGGCCATAATTGGCTCCTATTTATATATTCAAAATATCTCTCATTATTCCCCAGTACCAAATGTTTTGCTTATTCAACCATCTTATTATTATCAGCATCTCAGGCACTAACATTACATAGGCATCTCTGCAAAGATTGTATTTAGTTCAGTAAGTTTGGGTTAGTAGATGCTTCCCATGTGGTTACAGCTGATACTGAAAAATATCAAGGAGGTAGAAACTGATCATCTTTCCTCATTCATTCTCTTTGATCTGTCTGCATCTTTTGAAACTGTCAAACATTTTTCTTTAAAAATGATTTCTTAAATTGGGAAAATATTTTTACATTCAAGGGTCTGATAAAGGCCTCATTTCTAAAATATATAGAGAATTGACTCAAATTTACAAAATTCAAGCCATTCTCCAGTTGATAAATGTCAAAGAATATGAACAGACAATCTTTAGATGAAGACATTGGAACCATTTCTAATCATATGAAAAGATGCTCTAAATCATTATTGATCAGAGAAATGCAAATTAAGACTACTCTGGGATTCTACTACACACCTTCAGATTGGCTAAGATGACAGGAAAAGATAATGACAAATGTTGGAGGGGATATGGGAAAACTGGGACACTGATACATTGTTGGTGGAACTGTGAATGGCTCCAACCATTCTGGAGAGCAATTTGGAACTATGCCCAAAGTGTTATCAAACTGTGCATACCCTTTGACCCAGCAGTGTTTCTACTGGACCTATATCTCAAAGAAATCTTAAAGGAGAGAAACGGACCCACATGTGCACAAATGTTTGTGGCAGTCCTTTTTGTAGTGGAAAGAAACTGGAAACTGAGTGGATGTCCATCAGTTGTAGAATGACTGAATAAGTTATGGTGTATGAATGTTATAGAATATTATTGTTCAAAAGGAAACCATTAGCAAGATTATTTTAGAGAGGTCTGGAGAGAGTTACACGAACTGATATAAAGTGTAATGAGCATAACCAGGATTTCATTGTACACAGCAATGGCAAGACTATATGATGATCAATTATGATTGATGTTGCTCTTCTCAACTGTGAGAAGATTCAGGCTGGTTCCAATAATCTTGTGATGATGAGAACCATCTATACCCAGAAAGAAGATTATGGGAACTGAGTGTGCATCAGAACATAGATTTTCACTCTGTTTGTTGTTGTTTGCTTGCATTTTTTTTCATTTTTTTTGTTTGATTTGATTTTTTTGTGTGTAGCAAGATAATTGTATACATATGTATGCATATATTGGATTTAGCATGTTTAAAATTGAACTACTTGCCATCTAGGGGAGGGAGTAGGGAAAGGGGGAGAAATTGGAACACAAGGTTTTGTAAGGGTTAATGTTGAAGAATTATCCTTGCATATATTTTGGAAAATGAAAAGCTTTAATAAAAAAATTTTAAAAAATAAATAAAAATGATTTTTTTCCATGGCATAGCATCATCCTGCTTCTTCTACCTCTCTTATAACTGCTCCTTTTCTCATATGTTTTTCTCATGTAGTTTGCATCTGATATCCAAATCTCACAACACAGTTAAATAGTCAATTCAATTTAATAATCAAAATGATTTGTTTGGCTTTGTGGAGATAAATAAACAGCTGATTGCATTATTCTCTTTTTAGTGGGTTGTTTTGGTATTGTGTACATAAAGTTTTTTTTTAATTATAAAATCCCCAAGGGCAGATTATGTGACTGTTTTGTTTTTTTTTGTATAAGTATGCTTAAGCATCATCTATAATTTTTGCCTACAAATTATTTTTATTTCTTTTGTTTCCTCTTATTTGTGTCAACCTCCTTTAGTATGAGCCTTTTACGATAGCCAAGTATTGGTCCTCTGTTCACTTTTTATATTTCATTTCTTATGATATTCATCTATTCTTTTCCTTTTAATTCATATTAGATGACTATTTGGATGACTCAGATTTCTTTCGCTATTCCTAACTTCTCTTCATTATCATAAATTAGAGTAATGGTATCCAACTATGATTCAACAGGTGGATCTCACTCATTGCTGGTTATTGTCTCTGAGGTTATTCAGCTGATCAATCATCAATGAGCCTGGACTATGATTGCAAGGTGATTGTCTGGTAGAACCTGAGACCCATGGTCTCTGCAGTTATGAACGACTTAGCCCTCTTTTTGTTTTCTTGTGCATCTCACATGGCACAAAAATACATAAACTTTTTAGGTATCATAAAACTAGCAAATATAAATTGAGATTTGAACTTGTCTTTCTCAGTCCACTTTCAGTGCCTTATCTACTACACCACTGCTTCATCTTATAAGTAATCTAACTCTTAGGAGTGAAATATTCCATTGAACTATGTTGACTATTTTGGGGATTCAGGATATTTTTGTTGATGGTACTGAAATTGTACCCTAAATTAGATACATAGAGAAAAGAAATCTATGTCTCCAGAGGATATTAGGGTGATGAGTAGAGTTGCAAATTTATATACAATAAAAAGTTGTTAGGACAGAAGAAGGAGCCCAAGCTTATAATGGAGGCAAAGGGACTCAGAAGCTATCTCTAGTTGTTGAAAACTAATAGCAATAGTAGAGACAGCAAGAACAGATATGAGACTGATTAAATAGCTGATTTCCAGGCTCAACTCAATTGTTGACAATTGTGGGAAGTCTTTCCCAATGCCTCTACTTAACACCCCCTTCAAATATTCATGTTTCTAAAAATGATCCTATATTTATTGATTATTGATTCTCAAGTACTGAGTGTAGGGACTGTTTACCTTTTGTATTTATATTCCCAATGTCTGGGTGATACTTAACATATTCCTGTTGATTGATTGGTTAGCTGTGTGATTTCATCCATGAGAACAGTCAACTATGTGTTCTCTGGATATTTGATGCCCAGATTGCTACTTGTCCAATCAGGATCATTCTTTTTCAGGGATGAATGGTTTTCATCCATTGAAATTTTAACCTTATGACTTCATTTGAAGAATGAATGGTTTGATTTATAGATAAATATAGGGTTATAGTAGTACTCACTAGCTAGGTGACCTTGAATAAGAAGGTCCTCCCTTCTCTGTTTCCTTCCCTAGAATGTAAGGTCCTCATCAGAAGAGATTGTTAAAGTTGTATCTGTATTTCAAAAACAGAGTGTCTTCCACTTCAACATGATCAGCATTTAAACTCTCTCTCTCTTTCTCCCCCCCCCCATATAAACAGACACACACATGGAATTAAATTAAATCTGAAAATTTGGGGTAATACACTATACTCTTCTAGTGTGAAGTACTTTAATCCTAAAGTGCTTCATAAATGTAAGCTACTATTATTCAAATGTGATAATAAGAATTCTTATTTTTGAAATGCTTTTCATATGTGGCATTTGTAGACTTGCTTTCCCCCAAAATAGAATTTTCTATATGAATCAGAGAGGTGGCTTATGGAGTCACCCTCTAGCATTATTACAAAGACATTTTTATGATTCCCAATTGATCAACAACATTTCCTTTTTAAGCATTTGGTTAGGCTTCCCAAGCAGCAGCAATTTCCATCTCCTGCAGCATTCATTACAAAAGATATTATTTGAGTACCTGAGGTAGGGGAATATTACTTTCCATTTCAGACTTCTTTTTCTTTTTTTCCTTTTAGCTCCCGGTGTGTTTTGTTCTCAGTAACAATTGTAGCTTAGATTCTGACTGAAAGAGATATAGAATAGATGATTGTTGATTACCTAAGCAACTTCCTTTCCACACTCACGAAAGATGTTCTCTAGTCCTATGTGGCAAACACCTCTAAAGTCTAAACACATGGAAGGCATTGTTTTAACACCAAAAAGCGTTTCTTTGAGACAGAATTCTATTGTGTTTGCTGAAATTTCTCAAGGTAATGCATTGAACTTGATGAGATAATTCAGAAGAATGTCTCTCTCTTTTTTCCCCTACCAGTAAGACTATAGTTTTTATGAAGAATTCTTTCCCAACTTTGATATGTATGGAGTATGAATTTTAAAAGAATCAAAATGAACAGATAGTATGGATTCTATCCTAAAGAGTTTAAAGTAAAAAGTTATATCTACATGACACTATATAACACTGGAGAATCTCATTCAATTCTCTGGTTGATTTGTGTACATGACATGGAATAAACAAGTATTTGTTTAATTGGGATTTGGTTATCATGTAGACATGATCTAAGAAATAAAAGAAAATATCATTTTTTATTATGAACTTAACCAGTTTCAACAAACACAAACATTTCACTACACAAAGAATGATAGCAAAATGATAGTATATGAAATCATAACAATCTAACTTTTTAAAGTGCATATTAAAAGCAGTAACAAAATATTTCTGTTTGTGTTTTCTTCTCTAGTTTTTGTTTTCCTCTGTGTATTTTTGGTGTTTTATTGATATTATTTTTTCCATCTATAAAAAATAAGTACACTTAGAAAGGAAAGAAACCATAACCAAGAATTTTCTTAAAGTCATGCTTCAAAAGATATATATGGGGAAAATTTAGTGTTTGTCTTGAGGGGCAACATGGCATAGAGTAGCAACAGTATTAGACTTGAAATTAAAAAAAACCTTAGATTTGTTTGCCAGTTCAGAGATCCATTCTGTGTGGCCTTATGAATCCATCACTTCACTTCTCTGCATCTGGTTTTATTCATCTTTAAAGTGAAGATGATTACCTACTAGAGTTATTGTAACAATCAAATAAGATAATGTATAAAAAATAATTGTTATATCTAAAAGTATGCATTAAAATCTACATGGAGAGGAAATTTATGTTACTGATAATAATGGGAGTCTTTTTCAGAGTAGTACAACTAGTAAGAACAAAGAAAAAAATTAACCAAAAAATTAGAAGAAAAATAAATATCAACAAATTTTAAGAACTTCTAGAAGCTCCAATCTAATCTATTTAAAATAAGTTGAGAATACAATAATGCCATTAATTATAATCATCATTATTTCTTATAAAAATTCAATTGTTATGAAAGAGTTATTAGAGGTGGAGCCAAAATGGTGTAGTGAAGGCAGAAACTCGCCAAACCTCTTCCCCAAACTGCTCCAATTCCTTTAAATAATGACTCTAAACAACATTTTTCAGCTGAAGGCAACTTAGAAGTTTATCAGAAAAGGTCTGTGATATCAGGGTGGGAGTCCAATGTTCAGTTGAAGTGCAAATTGCATTAGTGTATCCTGATCCCACTACCACTTAGGCCCAGGCCCTAACCCTAGCCCCATTCCCAATCCCCTGCTCCAGGTCCAACCCCAGCCTGGACCCCAGCATCAGAGGTGGGACCTCTGAATCAGCAGTAGCTCTAGAGGCTTCTGGATGTCTTGATCTGGAAACACCAGGCAGGACTCAGAAGGTTAAGGGAGAGTGTCTTGCCAGCACAGTCCTGGCCCCAAGTTCAGCAAAGCAGAACTTTGTTCCTTTAGCACACTAGATCTTACAGCTACAATGGGGCAGGGACATCCCTAACAGCTCCAGGGCAGTAAAGAGTGCTTGAGGTCAGATTCCTAGAAGGATCTCTGAAAACAGCCACACAAACCCCTTAAAGTTTGAGATAGTGCACCCTCCACCATGAAAAGAGAGCCCTACTTTAACAAAGAGTTAAAAGCTGAATAATAGTGGAGCAAAAAACAAAACAGTTTCTGACCATAGAAAGTTATGGTGACAAGGGAGATCAAAGCACAACCTCAGAAGATAACAAAGTCAAAGCTTCTGCATCCAAAGCTCCAAGAAAAATAAGAATTGGACCAGGATTTTGTGCTCAAATTGCTCAAAAGGATTTTGAAAATGAATAAGAGAGATAGAGGAAAAATTAGGAAAAGAATTGTGAGTGATGAAAAAAGAAATGCAAAAAGCTAACAAGGAGAACTTTGTTTAATTTTGCTTAAGAAGCAAAATTGGCCAATTGGGAAAGCAGGTACAAAAGCTCACTGAGGAAAATAATTCCTTAAAAATAGAATTGAGCAAGTGAAAGCTAAAGACTTTATGACAAATCAAGATACAATAAAGTAAAACCAAAAAAAAATAGGGAAAAATGTGAAGTATCTCATTGGAAAAACAACTAACCTGGAAAATAGATCCAAGAGAGATAATTTTAAAATTGTTGGTCTACCTGAAAGTCATAATCAAAAAAAGAGCCTAGACATAATCTTTCTAGATATTATCAAGGAAAATTGTTTTGATATTCTAGAACCAGAAGGCAAAACAGAAATTGAAAGAATCTACCGATCGTCTTGTGAAAGAAAACCAAAAACGAATCTCTGAGGAATATTATAGCCAACTTCCAAAATACCCAGGTCCAGGAGAAAATACTGCAAGCATTCATAAATAAATAATTCGAGTATAGTGGAGCCACAATCGGGATAGCAAAAGATTTAGCAGCTTCTATATTAAGGGACTGGAGAGCTTGGAATATGATATTCTGGAAAGCAATGGAGCTAAGATTACAAGCAAAATTGAGTATAATCCTTCAGAGGAAAAGATAGTTATTAAATAAAATAAAGAATTTTCTAGCATTCATGATGAAAAGAACAGTGATGAATGGAAAATTTGATTTTTAAACACAGAACTCTGGAGAAGCACAAGGAGTTAATTAGGAAAGTGATATCATAAGGGACTTAAGATTTATTTCTTTACATTCCTACATGGGAGGATGATGCTTGTAACTCATTACAACTTTCTCATTTTTATAGAAGTTGGAAGGAGTATATATAGTCAGAAGGCACAGGTGTGAGTTGATATGAAGGCATAATATCATTTTTTTATTTTAATTTTGCAATGGGAGACTTTGGCCTTTTAATTTATTTACTATTTGACATTTATTTTTTATTGTAGTATGTTTATTTATTTTTAATACACATTGCTTTAAGAACCATATTGGGAGAGAAAAATCAGAGCAAAAATGAAAAACCAAGGGAGAAATAAAATAACAGAAAAAAAGAAGTGAACATAGCATGTGTTCATTTGCAGTTTCCTTAGTTCTTTTTCTGGATGCTGATGATATTTTCTGTCCAAAGTATATTGGGTTTGCTTTGGATCACTAAACCACTGAGTAGAACGAAGCCTTTAATAATTGATCATCACATATTCTTGCTTGTTACTGTGTAAAATGTATTCCTGGTTCTGCTTGTTTTGCTCACTTGAAGATCATGTAAATCTTTCCAGACCTTTCTATAATCAGCTTGTTCATATTTTTTATACAAAAATACTATTATGTTACTTTCTTGTACCATAAGCTATTCCCCAATTGATGGGCATCTACTCATTTTCCAATTCTTTGCTACCACAAAAAGAACTGCTATAAACATTTTTGCATGTGTGAGTTCTTTCCCCTCCTTTATGATTTCCTTGGGATATAATAATGGCACTGCTGGGTCAAAGGGTGTGCACAGTTTTATAGCCCTTTGGGCATAGTTCCAAATTCCTTTCCAGAATGGTTGGATCATTTCACAACTCCACCAACAATGCATTAATGTACCAGTTTTCCCACATCCCCTCCAACATTTATTATTATCTTTTCCTGCCATCTTAATCAGTATGAGAGGTGGGAGGCAGTACCTCAGAGTTGTTTTAATTTTCATTTCTCTAATCAATAGTGATTTAGATCATTTTTTAATATGACTATAGATGGCTTTAATTTCATCATCTGAAAATTGTTCATATCCTTTGAACATTTATCAGTTGGGGAATGACTTGTATTCTTATAAATTTGACACTGTTTTTATATATTTTAGAAATGAGACCTTTATTAGAAACACTGGCTTTAAAGATTTTTTCCCAGCTTTGTACTTCCCTTTTAATCTTTTTTCTGTTGGTTTTGTTTCTATGAAACTTTTTTTAATTTCATGTAATCAAAGTTGTACATTTTGCTTTTTATAATGTTCTCTAAGTCTTCTTTGGCCATAAATTCCTCCCTTCTCCAAAGATCTGATAGCTAAATTATCCCTTGTTCTCCTAATTTGTTTATGGCATTATCTTTTATACACAAATAATGTATCCATTTCAAACTTATTTTGGTATGGGATGTGACATGTAGGTCTATGCTGAGTTTCTGACACATAAATTTTCAGTTTTCCCAGCAATTTTTGTCAAATAATGACTTTTTATTCCAGAAGTTGGAGTTTTGGGGATTTATCAAATACTAGATTTCTATAAGCCTGATTATTGTGTCATGTGTATCTAATCTGTTCGACTAATCCACCACTCTATTACTTAGCCAGTACCAAATGGTTTTGATGACTGCTGCTTTATAATAGTTTTAGATTTGGTATAGCTAAGCTACCATCCTTTGGTTTTTTTTTGTTTGTTTGTTTGTTTCTTTGTTTGTTTGGTTTTTTTTTTGTTTGTTTTGTTTGTTTTTATTTTTTCATTAATTCCCTTAAAATTCTTGATCTTTTGTTCTTCCAGATGAATTTTGTTATTGTTTTTTTCTATTTCTATAAAATAATGTTTTGGCAGTTTGATTGGTATGATACTGAACAAGTAGACCAATTTAGGCAGAATGAACAATAGATATTTTTCCAGTCGTTTAGATCTAACTTTATTTGTGTGAGGGCCGTTTTTGTAACTTTGTTGATATAGTTCCTGTGCTTGTCTTGGCAGGTGGACACCCAAATATTTTATTTTGTTATTTATTTATATTTATTTTAAATGAAATTTCTCTTTCTGTCTTTTGCTGCTTGTTTTTGCCAATAAGATATAGAAATGCTGATGACTTGTGTGGGTTTATTTTATATTCTGCAACTTTGCTAAAATTGTAAGTTGTTTCCAGTAGGTTTTTGGATGATTTTCTGGTATTCTCTAAGTATATCTTCATATCATCTGCAAAAAAAGTGATAGTTTTAACTCTTTGTCTATTCTAATTAATTTCTTTTTCTTTTCTTATTGCTAAAGCCAACATTTCTTGTACAATATTGAATAATAGTGGTGATAATAGGCATCCTTGTTTCACCCCTGATTTTATCAGGAATGCATCCAACTTCTCTCCATTTCAAATAATGTTTGCTGTTGGTTTTAGATAGATACTGCTTATTATTGTAAGGAAAGCTCCCTTTATTGCTATGTTCTCTAGTGTTTTTAATAGGAATGGCTGTTTTATATTATCAAAAGCTTTTTCTGTATCTATTGAGATGTTTGTTTTATTATTGAAATGATCAATTATGGTAATAGTTATCCTGAAACTGAACTAACCCTGTATTCCTGATATAAATTCCACTTGGCCATAGAGTATTATCCTGCTGTAATAAGTTGTAATCTCTTTGCTAATATTTTATTTAAAAATTTTTGCATCAATATTCATTAGGGAGATTGGTCTGTAATTTTCTTTCTCTGTTTTGGCTCTTCCTGGTTTAGGTATCAGTGCCATATTTGTGTCATAGGAGGAATTTGGCAGCCTTCCTCCTTTATCTATTTTTTCCAAATAGTTTACATAGAATTGGAATTAATTTTTTAAAAAAATGTTTGGTAGAATTTACTTGTGAATCTGTCTGGCCTTGGATATTTTTTCTTAGAGAGTTCATTAATGATTTATTCAATTTCTTTTTCTAAAATGGGACTATTTAAGTAATTTGTTTCCTCTTCTGTTAACATGGGCAATTTATATTTTTGTAAATATTCATCCATTTTGATCAGATTGTCATGTTTGTTGGAATACAGTTGAGCAAAATAGCTCCTAATTATTACTTTAAATTCTTTTTTATCGGTGGTTTTTTCACTTCTTTCATTTTAGATACTGGTGATTTGGTTTGCTTTCTTTCCTTTTTCTGATCAAATTAAGCAAAGGTTTATCTGTTTTGTTAGTTTCTATTTTATTAATCTTTCCTTTTAGTTTCAGAATTTCTAATTTTGTATTTAATTGGTGATTTTAAATAAGTTCTTTTTCTAGCTTTTTTTACTTGCATGCCAAATTCATTAATCTCCTCTTTATTCACATAGCTATTTAGAAATATAAAATTTCCCCTAAGAACTGCTTTGTCTGCATCTCACAGGTTTTGGTATTTTGTTCCATTATTGTCATTTTCGTGGATGAAATTATGGAGTTTTCTGTGATATGTTGTTTGACCCACTCATTCTTTAGAATTAGAATATTTAATTTCCAATTAGTTCTTAGTCTATCTTTTGCTGCCCCTTTATGAATATAATTTTTATTGATTGTGATCTAAAAAGGAAGCATTTAGTATTTCTGCCTTTCTGCATTTGATTGTGAGGTTTTTAATGTCCTAATATATAGTCAATTTTTGTGTAGTTGCCATGTACTGCCAAGAAAAAGGTGTATTCCTTTCTATCCTCATTTAGTTTTCTCCAAAGGACTATCATATCTAGGTTTTTTAGGATCTTATTGACCCCCTAGTTTCTTTCTTTTTTATTTTGTGCTTATTCTTGTGCTTATTATTAAGTTGTGTCTTATTCTGACAGGGGAAGGTTGAGGTCCACCACTAGAATAGTTTTACTGTCTTTTGTTCTCTCTTTCCGCCTTGTCCTCAGTTAAGTGTTTTTTTTTTTTTTTAACCACACTAACAACTACCTTATCTTCTATCATCCCCCCACACTTTTAGCATTTTTTAAAAATCCACTCCAGTCACTACTCTATCTCCTATCACCCCTCTCCCCTTGTCTTTGTAATGCTTTTTTAAACCCACTTCACTCACTACCTTATCTTCTATCAACCCTTCTCCCCTTCTCTTACCTTTTCCCCTAGTGTTTCTGCTCTCCATTCAACCCTGTCTTTCCTTTTTCTTTTCCTCCTTCTCCTCCTATTTCTTTATAGGATTAGATAAGTTTCTATACTCAACTGAATGACTAAATAATTCCTTCTTAAAGGCACAACTGATGAGATCAAGCTTCAGAAAATGCTTGTTCTCTGGATTGTAATAGGTCTTTTGAGCCCTTTGGTGTGAAATAATTATCCCATTATATGTCCCCTTTCCTCTTTTTCCAGTTCAAACCTTTTCCCACCCCTTAATGTATTTTTCTTTGATGTCATCACATCAGAGACCATTCACAACTACACCCTCAGGCCATGTGATGCCCCCTCTCTGTGTCCCAATGACTGATATAGTTCTTAAGAATTATAGATTTTTTTCCCATCTAGGGAAGTAAATAGCTTAACCTTCAAATATATGTTTTCTTCCCATTTACCTTTCTATGGTTCTCTTGCATGTTGTGTTTGTAGATTAATTTTTCTGTGTAGTTCTGGTTTTTTCAATAGAAATGATTGAAAGTCTCTTACTTTATTGAAGCTCCATGTCCTTTTCTGAAAGATGGTGCTGAATCTCACTGGGTAATTAATTCTTGGTTGTAAGCCTAGGTCCTTTTCCTTCCTGGAATATATTATTTTAGGCCCTCTAATCCTTTATTGTAGAAGCTGCCAGATCCTGGATAATTCTTATTGTTGCTGTTTGATACTTGAATTATTTTTGTTTGGGAGTTTGTAGTATTTTCCCCTTGAGATTATAGTTTTGGAGTTTTGCAGCAATGTTCTTTGGAGTTTTCCTTGTGGGATTTCTTTCTAGAGGTAATCAGTGGATTCTTCCAATGAGTATTTAAGCCTCTCTTTCTAAAATATTTGGGTCAGTTTTCCTTAATGACCTTTTAGAGAATGTTATCCAGGCTCTTTTTAGGTCATGCCCCTCAGATAGGCCAATGATTTTTAGATTGCCTCTTCTGAATCTATTTTCCAGGTCAGCTATTTTGCCAATGAGGCATTTCATATTTATCTTCCATTTTAAAATTATTTTTAGTTTTTTTGCATCTTTTTTCTCATTTGATTTATTCTATTTAAAGAGGAGTTTTCTTTAATTTTTTCCCTTTTACATGCTGTCGACTCTCTCATGCAACCTGTGAAACTGGTAATTTCCCCTCTTTCTCTTGCCAATGATCTTTTACTCTAAAGTAGTGCTCCCTTTACCTGCCATTTCCCTCAAGGTGGCACCAAGGACGAGTATTCTGGTCTTCTTCTGGCCTCTTCATTTTAATAACTCTTCATTTTATTCTGTTTTATTTTGTATAAAATACAGGTTGCAAAAAGCACTTGAAAGGGAACTGATCTTGGAGGGAATTTGACAAGAGACCCTGTGAAGCTGTATTATCTTTATTATATTCATAGGTGAAAGTGAAATAGACACAAAGAGGAGTAACATGATACAGGTTTGTTGACATTTCTTAAGCAAGTTATTTCCATGAACAATAATAGAAATAATACATTTGCTCTTTACACCTCAGTACATCATATACTATTTGAAAAAATGGCAATGAGATTGAAAAAGATATAGTTAGAAAGAGTACATAGGTCAAGTGAAATACATATGCACAAATAATAACTTGTGACTTTATCAGCCGGAGAAACTTCTGGCATGGCAATTCCCTTCACCAACATGCACATCAAAACATGACTTTGATTTAGTAACTATATCTGACTCCAAGTCATATACTCTGTATACTGTGCCACAATGACCAAATGCATAAAATATATATTGAAGAGAAATAATTTTAATGGTATTTAAAGATTTTTTAAAAGTATATAGATTCCAAAGAAGGAAAGATATTTTCTTAAATTGAAAGGATCATCAATGCTGCAACAGCCAAAAATGGTATTTTATAGAACATTAGAAACTACTAGCTCATCTATCTATTTTTCCATATCTCCAAAATCTTTGAAGATCATCTAGGTATATATTAATAATATTTGTTGAAAGGATGAGAAGGTAATAGGCAATCTTTTACAGCAAAATTCAGGCTATTGACAACATATTCATAGTCACACAGTTACTACAACGTATATAGAATATATGATCCAAATTATCTGTTATTGATTATGCAAAAGCATTTTGTTAATAAAGCAAAATGCATCCATAAAGACCTTCCTCTAACAATGTATTCCTACATGCCCATGATAAGATCATAAAACTTTCTATAACCAATTGCTATATAAATAAATTTGTTCAGCAATCTGATAAGTAACAATATTGAAGCATTAAATAGGGTTACATATTTTGATTAAACATATTTTCTAATGTCCAGGTGGATATCTTATGCAAAGTCCAACTAGTAAGTAGAAAAGAGATACTTTACCAAAGATTGTTTATCAAGAATGATTATTGGTAAGAAGGAGACAAATTTATCTCAACATACTTAAGATAGTTTACTTAGAAAAACTTAGGTTAAAAAGAATTTTTGAAGAAGAAATTAACAAAGATAATAGCTTTAGCAAAAATCTAGTTTTAATAAAAAGTAGCAGAATATAAAATAAACAAAACCATAATAAATATGGTATATAACTCCTATATAATATTATAAAAACCAGGAGAGTAATATAAAGAGGAAAGATTTCTAAAAAGAAAAAACAAAAAAAAAACTAAAATATATATATTGATCAGGTTAATAGATTAAAAAATAAATTTTTTAAAATAGTCCTTAAATAATAAGGAGTAATTAATGAACTCCCTAAGGAAAAAACTCCAGGGTCAGTTGGATTTTCAAGTGAATTCTACCAAATATTTAAAGAAAAATTAATTCCAGTACTGTATAAGCTATTTGGAAAAATAGGTGGAAAAAGTTCTTTTATGATACAGATAGGGTACTGATATCTGAAACAGAAAGGGGCAAAACAGTGAAAGAAAATTAAAGAGTAATTTTCCTAATGAATATTGATGCAGAAATCTTAAATAAAATATTAGCAAAAAAGTTACAACAATTTATCTCTAGAATAATACACTATGACCAAATAGGATTTATACCAGGAATATTAGTTCAACATTAGAAAAACTATCAGCATAATTAATGAAACTAACAGAAATCATATGATTATCTCAATTGGTGCAGAAAAAGCATTTGACTAAACACAACACCTATTTCTATTAAAAACCCATGAGAGCACAGGAATAAAAATGGAGGTTTCCTTAAAATGTTAAGTAGTGGGGGGTGGAGCCAAGATGGTGGGGAGCAGACATGACTTTCTGTGAAAACCTCTGACCTTCTCTCGAACCAATAGTATATTAAGGTCTAAACTAGTTCTGGAGTGACAAAACTCACAAATATCTGGAGTACAACACATTCCCAGAAGAAGGTACCTTGGAAGAACTTCACAACAGGTCTGTCTCAAATGGGCAGGGAGACAATCTGCCGAGTCCAGACTGCAGCACAGGGAGCCTGGGGCAAAGAACTGGGGTAGGGAGGCAGAGTACTGCAGCTTTCACCACTGGGAATCTTCTATGAGGCTCTTAGGCTACTTTGTCCTGATTACAAGCAGGTGTTAACAGATTTGCTGTAAAATCACCCAAAAACAATTACAAAAGACAAATTGTAAGCTGTTGAGCCCTGGAAGAACTCAACATCTGGCCACAATTTCCCAGCACTAGAAGTCAGCAAGAAACACCGGCAAACTAAAGAAGCTGTCGCTCCTTTGCCTTAAGAGCAGATCTCAACCCCTAAAAAAATGACAAAAAAGTAAAAAGAACTCTTACCATCGATAAGTTTTATGGAAAGAGAGAACAGATATTAAACCCTGAGATTCCTAAAGGCCAATCAATTCTAGATGAAGTCCCAAAAGGATATATGATCTGGTTCCCATTTCATAAGGCTTTATTGGAAGATTTCAAAAAAAATCTTAAAAGAGAATTAGAAGAAAAATGGGGAAAGGAAATGAGATTTTTCCAAGAGGGTATGGAAAAGGAAAAACAGAAATTATCTGAAGAAAACTCTTTAAAATATATTTGTTGAAATGGGAAAAGCATATAACTCCCTAAAAATAGATTTGATGAAATGAGAAAAGCATATAACTCCTTACAAAATATATTTGATGAAATAAAAAAAGCATATAACTCCTTACAAAACAGATATGAAAAAGATACCAGCTCACTGAAAAACAGAATTTGTGAAATGGAAAAAAAATGCAATGACCAAAACAATTCAACTGGCCAAATATAAAAAGAGCTTAAAATGTAACTGAAGAAAATAATATACTAAAAATTAGAATTGAACAAATAGAAGTGAATAACTCAATAAGATTTCAAGAATCAAAGAAAACCCCCCCCAAAAAATGAAAAAAACAGAAAAAAATATGAAATATCTCCTACCAAAAACAACTGACCTGGAAATAGATCTAGGACAGACAATCTAAGGATTATTGGACTTCCTGAAAGCCATGATTAAAAAAAGGAACCTAGACATTATATTATAGGAAATCATAAAAAAAACTGCCCTGATGTCCTAAAATCAAAAAGTAAATTAGCCATTGAAAGAATTCACTGATCACCTCCCCAAAATGAAAACTCCAAGGAATATCTTGGCTAAATTTCAGAGCTATTGGACCAAGGAAAAAATATTGTAAGCAGCCAGAGCCACAGTCAGGATTACCCAGGAACTAATAATTTCCACATTCAAGGATTGAAGGGCCTGTATTCTGATATTCTGAAAGGCAAAGGAACTTGAATTACAGCCATGAATCAACTATTCAGCTAAATTGAGCATTTTCTTTCAGGGGAGAAAATGTACATTCAATGATACAGGTGAATTTCATTTATTTCTGATGAAGAGACCAGAGCTGAACAAAAATTTGATCTCCAAACACAGAACTCGAGAAGCATAAAAAGGAAAAAAATGAAAGTACTCTTGAGAATTATATTTCTGTTATAGGTATACTTAGAGAGGGGGGTATTAGGATAATATGAAAAAGAAACAAGGTGAGAAGGGGATTGTTTTGGAAAAAAAGAGGGAAAAGAAGGTAAAATAAGGAAAATTGCATCTCAGGAAGAGGCAAAGAAGATGTATTGTAATTGAGGGGAAGAAGGGAGGGGGATGAGCATTGTGTGAATCTTACTTCCATCAGATTTGGCTCAAAGAGAGAATATCAGACATATTTGGTTTCACAGAGAAACTTGTCTCCCCTTATAGGAAAGAGGGGGATTAGCATTGTGTGAATCTTACTCTCATCAGATTTGGCTCAAAGAGAGAATATCAGACATACTTGGTTTCACAGAGAAACTTGTCTCATCTTATAGGAAAGTGGGAGGGAAAAGAGGAAAAGAAATAGGAAGGCTAATAAAGGGAAAGGAGAAGTTGTAAGGGAAAGGTATAAGAAAGGAGAGGAGTTCTAAAGGGGGAGGGCTGTTTGAGGGAGGTGGTGATCAGAAGCAAAAAATATTGGGGAGGAGAAAATGGGGTAAGGACAGGGAAAAGCATAATTAGGGGTAAATAAGATGGAGGAAATAAAGAATTAGTTATTTTAATTGTGAATGTGAATGGCATGAACTCTCCTATAAAATGGAAGTGGATAGCAGACTGGATTAAAAGCCAGAATTGTACAATATGTTGTTTACAAGAAATACATTTAAACCAGAGTGATACATACAAAGTGAAGGTAAAGGGCTGGAGCAGAATCTATTATACTTCAGGTTAAATAAAAAAAAGCAGGGGTAGCATTCTTGATCTCAGATCAAGTAAAAGCAAAGATAGATCTAATTAAAAGAGATAATGAAGGAAACTATATATTGCTAAAGGGTATCATAGATAATGAGCAATATCAGTATGAAACATATATGCACCAAGTGATATAGCATCTAAATTCCTAGAGGAAAAGTTAAGAGACCTGGAAGAAGAAACAGACAGCAAAACTATATGTGTGGGTGATCTCAAACCTTATTTTCTCAGAACTAGATAAATTGAAACAGAAAATAAATAAGAAAGAAAAGGAGGTAAACAGAATTTTGGGAAAGTTAGGTATGATAGATCTTTGGAGAAAATTGAATGGAGACAGAAAGGAGCATATTTTTTCTTGGCAGTTCATTGAACTTATATAAAAATTGACCATGCATTAGGACATAAAAACCTCAAAATCAAATGCAGAAATAGTAAATGCATTTTTTTTCAGATCATGATGCAATAAAAATCACATGCAATAAAAGATCAGGGGAAAGTAGACCAAAAATTAATTGGAAACTAAACAATCTAATCCTAAAGAATGAATGTATGGAATAATAAATCATAGACACAATCAATAACTTCATCCAAGAGAATGGCAATAATTAGACAACATATCAAAATTTGTGGGATGTAGCCAAAGCAGTTATATGGGGAAAATTTACATCTCTAGTTGCTTACATACTAGTTGCATAAAATAGAGAAAGAGAAGATCAATGAATTGGGCTTACAATTAAAACAGCTAGAAAAAGAACAAATTAAACCCTTCAATTAAAAAGCAAATTTGAAATTATGAAAATAATAGGGATATTAATGAAATAGAAAGCAAAACTATTGAATTAATACATAAAACTAAAAATTGGATTTATGAAAAAAACAACAAAATAGATAAATATTTAGTTAATTTGATTAGAAAAAGGAAAGAAAATCAAATTCTTAGCCTCAAAAATGAAAAGGCAGAACTTTCCACCAATGAAGAGGAAATTAGAGTAATAATTAGGAGTTATTTTGTCCAACTATATGCCAACAAATTTGATAATCTAAGTATAATGGAGGAATATCTACAAAATATAGAATGCCCAGGTGAACAGAAGAGAAAATAAGTTATTTAAATAGTCCCATTTAGAAAAAGAAATAGAACAAGATATTAATCAACTCCAGAAGGAAAAAAAAATCTCCTGGGCCAGATGGATTTACATGTGAATTCTACCAAAC
>JAJPUD010005454.1:84453-158379 GCA_023553655.1 Myrmecobius fasciatus
GGGGGGCGGGGGGAGGGAAAGGAAAAGCTTGGGAAAAAAAGTTTTTTTGCAAAGGTCAATGTTGAAAGGTCACTCATATGTTTTGCAAATAAAAAGCTTTATTAAAAAAAAAGAACAATTAATTTCAATTCTATGCAAAGTATTTGAAAAAACAGGGAAAGAAGGAGTCCTTCCAAATTGCTTTTTTGAGACAGATATGGTACTGATACCTAAAACAGGTAGGATGTAAACAGAGAAAGAAAATTATAAACCAATTTCCCTAATGAACATTGATGCAAAAATCTTAAATAAAATATTAGCAACAAGATTACAGAAAGTCATCCCCAGGATAATATAATAGGACCAAGTAAGATTTATGCCAGGAGTGCAGGGCTTGTATAATATTAGGAAAACTGGTAGCATAATTGACTATTATTAATAATTGAACTAACAAAATCACACGATTATCTCAATAGATGCAGAAAAGGCACTGCCTGCTAAGACAAAGCCATGAACTATATGAACATAATCATAAAACTCTTTTCACACAAATGAAGTTAGATCTAAACAATTGGAAGAATTTCAAGTGCTCATAAGTAGGTCAAACTAATATAATAAAAATGACAATTCCCTCTAAATTAATTTACTTATTCAGTGCCAAATTGCCAAAAATTTATTTTACAAAGTTAGAAAAATAATAACAAAATTCATCTGGAAGAACATCAGGTCAAATTTCAAGGGAATTAATGGGGAAAATGGAAAGGAAGGTGACCTAATTGTACCAGACCTAAAAGTATATTATAAAGTGGCAGTCATCAAAATCATTTGGTACTAGCTAATAAATAGATTAGTGGATCAGTGGAATAGGTTAGGTTCACAAGACACAACTGTCAATGATTATAGTAATCTAGTGTGTGATAACCCCAAAACTGCAGCTTCTGTGTTATGAATTCATTATTTGACAAAAATTTCTCAGAAAACGGTAAAATAAGCATTGACCAACACCTAACACCCTATACCAACATAAGGTTAAAATGAGTTCGTTATTTACACATAAAGGGTGATATAAGCAAATTAGGAGAACAAGGGATCATTTATCTCTCAAATTTGTGCAGAAGGAAGGAATTTATGGTCAAAAAAGAAGTAGAGAATGTTATAAAATGCAAAATGGATAATTTTGATTACATTAAATTAAAAAGGGTTTTGTACAAATAAAACTAGTGCTGGCAAGATTAAAAAATAAACAAAAAGCTGGGAAATTATTTTTTATTAAAACTTTTAATTTGCAAAACATATGTATGGGTAATTCTTCAACACTGACCCTTACAAAGCTTTCTGTTACAAATTTTCCCCCCTAGTCCCCACCCCTCCCCTAGATGGCAGGAAATCCACTACATGTTAATTATGTTAAAATACTTGACAAATTGAATATATGTATATATATTTCCACACTTATCATTGTTGTGCAAAAAAAAATCGTATCTACAAGAAAAAAAATCTGAGAAAGGAAACACAATGCAAGCAAACATCAATCGAGAGCATGGAAATGTTATGTTGTGGTCCACATTTCATATCCCTCTCTCTGGGTGAATATGGCTTTCTTCAATGAACTATTGGAACTGGTTTGAAACATTTCATTGTTGAAGAGAGCCATGTACATCAGAATTGATCATCATATAGTATTGTAGTTGTTGTGTAAAATGATCTCCTGGTTCTGCTCATTTGCTCAGCATCAGTCCATGCAAGTCTCTCCAGGCTTCTCTGAAATCATCCTGCTGATCGTTTCTTATAGAGCAATAATATTCCATAGCATTCATATACCATAATTTGTTCAGTCATTCTCCAGTTGATGGGCATCCATTCAGTTTCCAATTTCTAGCCACTACAAAAAGGGCTACAACAAAAATTTTTGCATAGGTGGGGTGCTTTCCTTTCTTTAAGATTCCTTTGGGATATAAGCCCAATAGAAACACTGCTGGGTCAAAGGGTATGCACAGTTTGATAACTTTTTGAGCATAGTTCCAAATTTCTTTCCAGAATGGCTGGATCTGTTCACAGTTCCACCAACAATGTATCAGTGGCTAGGAAAAATTTTTACATCCAGTGTTTCTGATAAAGGTCTCATTTCTAAAATGTATAGAGACAACTCAAATTCATTCACCAATTGATGAATGATGAAAGGATATGAATAGACAATTTTCAGATGATGAAATTAAAGTCATCTATAGTCATATGAAAACATGCTCTAAATCACTGTTGATTAGAGAAATGCAAATTGAGACAACTGTGAGGCACCATTTCATAGCTCTCACATTAGGTAAGGTGATAGGAAAAGACAATGATAAATGTTAGAGGAGACATGAAAAAACTGGGACACTAATACATTGCTAGGGGAGTTGTGAACTGATCCAACCATTCTGGAGAGCAATTTGGAACTATGCCCAAAGGCCTATCAAACTCTGCATTCTCTTTGATACAACAGTGTCTCTACTGGATCTGTATCCAAAGAGAAAAAAAGGGAAAAGATCCATATATGCAAAAATGTTTCTAGCACCCTCTTTGGGAATGACAAGGAACTGAAAATTGAGTGGATGACTAAATCTTTAAATATGTTATGATTTAATTAATCAAGTCAGAGGTGAATGACTATTAAGGCCTATAGAAATACTATCACAAAATTATATTCATAGAAATAATAAAAGACAAATATTTGGAGAGGTGTAGAGGACTGAGAAATGCTAATGAAGGGCAAATGAAGATGCTGCCCAAATTCACAAAGGTAATTCTTTATTGCTCAAAATACTAAGGGTTAACTTTACAATATTAGGGAAATAAAAGGAGAGAAAGTAACAACAACTTTGTAAAGAAAAACAGTTTTAAAAGACTGAAAAATGATGACCACTGTAATGACTAACCATTATTCCTAATGTTAAAGTATGCTGCCCATTTCCTGACCGAGAGGTGTTGAAGTCAAAATGAATAATGAAACTTCAGTTTTGGACATGGGTTATGTAGCCATTTATTTGGTTTGCTTGACTGCTACTTGTTACACAAGGATCTTTTTTCCATGGGGAAGGACAAATTAGGAGAGAGAGAAAATAAATGCTTATCAATTGAATAAAATAACTTTGCAGGAAGAGTAAAATTAGAGGTGGGGGGGATTGTTTTGAGATGGAAGATGATAAATTTTGTTTCAGAATGATTGGATTTGAGATTTTTGTGGGATAATTAAGTGGAAATATCCAGCAAGCAGATATAGATCTGAATTTTTGGAGAAAAGTCTAGACTGGAGATGTTGTGGGAGTCACGGTCAGAGAGGTCATAACTGAAAACAGTATAGAAGAATTCCCCAAGGAAGAAAATCTAAAGAGAGAATAACAGAGGATCAATAATTTATCCCCCCAAAATGCTCATATTACAGGGAAAATAGGGGAAAAAGGAGTGGGAAATCAAAGCAAATAATTGTCTTTCATACAAAAATATTAGTTTTAATGCTTCAGAGAGCTTTACAAAAAATACAGAAGGCAAACCCTTGAGAGTTTTATAACCTAAGTCTCTACTATTGCTCAATGACAAAACAACCTACTGGAAAGTGAAAAATTCAGTCAATCAATTGATTATTTTGTCTGCACAATGACATCAATAACAAAAAGAATCTTCTTTGATTTTTCAACTGAATTGAATGTATTCAGCATTGTCTTCTTTTAGCTGTGTTAATTGAGTTTTTGGCTGTATTTAGACCCAAACGAAAGGGGAGATGAGAATGAATACAAAAGTAGTCAATGAAATAGAATTTTGATAATGGCCTAGGGATTAATAGATAGATTTAATCTATGATGTGGTTTATTGAACAAGTTCTGCATTCAAAAGACTCATGGGAGGAAAAAAAATATTAAAGCAATCAGTAGTTGCAGATAACAACATTTGGGTATAATGCTCATTGAATCATGGGATACAAGTAAATAGCAATTATGTTTGAAATTTGAGTAATATTTGGGTGATATTCTAGATATTTCTAAGCAAATCACCTTTATTTCAATAATAGTTGTTTCACTTATGAATTTTTTAAATAATTATAGTTATGTAGACCTAGCATATGTGGCTTCTGGAGTGAAATAATTTCATTTAGTTGAGGCAAAAAGTTATATTACATTATATGTTATGGAACTTGCCATATAACTACTATTTCCATGTCTTTACAAATTACTATTCTTTCTTTGTCCAGCCACAGCAGCTTCCAAACAATACTGAATCAAAAGAAAGTTTTCAATCTTTTTGCTCTTGCATTATTAAACACTCTGAATATTCCCTAGGTCTACCCTTTCTGAAAACACTTCACCACCATATGCAACTGTCTCAAAAAAAAATCTACTCATATTCACTAGATTGCAGTTATCCATTATTCATTATAACATTATTTAGTTGGACAACCTACTAAAGAAAACTTTGTGCAGGAAATGTTCAAATTCATAGTACTGTATTATTTTTACTATAAATGCTTAAAAAACTAGTGAGCTTTATTGTACTCATTATATGGTCTGTTTTGAGCAAACAAGTTGTCTCAAATGGGAAAAAAAGACTCCAGAGGGCAATACTGTATGGTCTGGTGTATTAAAGAGCAGCTGGAAACTGAGATTCCCCAACAATTCACTGCATCTATGTATGCACGTCTTTTAGAAATTTACAACTGCATAGCCAATTAATTAATGGGTAATTATTTTGCCACAATCGTGCATATTTTTTAAAGTTGTTACAAACAAGGAATCAAGAAGGAGAAGAAATATGAAGGATATCACTTAAAGTATTGTACAAGTATAAAAGAAGAACTGGTCACAAAATGAGAGTGAAGTATAATCCATAGACAGTCTTCCTATTTCATTAGCGTGACATCAGGTACATAGGGTCAACAATAATATTCTCATGTTCTTAAGAAAAGAGGAAAGTCCCAAGCATATTTGTTGACCTTCTATGGTGAACTAATGGGAGTAGATGAGAAAGACTTGCACATACTGGACTGACATGAATGTGTAAGTGATTTGAATCATTGAGAAAAATAATTTCACTGAAATCTCACTAATTCATTTGATATTTTTTGGAGTGATTAGACATGTGCATAACACTGTGCTTATTTCAAATGGAACAAGATTAATGGATACATTTTGTTTTGTTTTGTTTTGGTTAAAATTTATCAACATGCCTATGCTGAAAGTGTTTTTATTTAAAAGAATGCCCCAGCAGAAGTGATAGTATGAGCAAATGGACAGAAGAAGAAGGGGGCAGAACAAGAATAGGGTAAATCATTGTTCAGCTTTATTATAACATAAAGCACTTAAGGGGGGAGTATGAATTATGGTTTGAATTACACATTTGAGATGGCTTTTGGGGGCTTGAATGCCAGGATTATATTGCTTTAGACAAGAGGTTCCTAATTTGGTTCAGCAAATTTTGAATGGGTTTATAAATAGCTATTTGGTGGTCCATGAATTTTTTCTTAATATTTTGATATCTATATTTAATATAATTGTATTTTTTATAATTCTGTGGATTTTATATACTTTAAAAACATTCTGAGAAGGGATCTATATGTTTGATTAGGGTATCAAAGAGATCTACAAAACAAAAAAGTGAAGAATACCTGCTTTGAACTCTCAAGAATGCTAATTATTCCTTCTCAGTGTAAGCAGTTGCATTCATATATCATAAAGTAGTTTTAAAAGAGTCAACCTGTTTGGAAGCATAGAAATTCATTCTAAACTTATTTTTTTGTTTCTTATATGGGGGAAAACTGAGTTTAGAGAATAGAAATTAGTAATTATGAGGTAAAGGAAGAGAAGATGCAGGGAAAGGGATAAAGGATGTTTTTGAGGAGAAATTAGCAAACATGATCACAAAATGTGCAAACTAAAAAGAACAATTATGTGCATGTCTGAAGTGTGCCTTTGTTTTGTGGCCAGTTGTGTGATGGAATTAGAAATGAATGGGGAAGAATGTTATGTGTTGCCTTTGTGAGTACAAGAGGCTTGTACCAACCTCCATCTCTCTAAGTCCATTTTTTACGAAATCCAGACTTTTCTACATTGTCCTAATGTCAATTAAATTAATTACCTTAGAAACTGTGATACTGGCTGGGAAAGTTAGTATCTGATTTTTTTCATTAATAATACATTGTAAAATGTGCCACTCCTGAACCCATTTCTGGGAACTTTTTTTCCTCATCTTTCTGATTTTAAAAAATACCAGTAACAAAAACAGCACCTTCTAAACAAATTTAAAGATAGAATATTAATTTCTAAAATTGACAACCAAATTTGTCCAGTCACCAGTCAGGTTTCATTGCTAATAAATAGCCTAGAACTATGGGAAAACATTGGGTTTCAAAGTCAGAGGATCTGAATTCACATCCTAGTTATTTTACTTCTTCTCTATATGACTTTAGATAGGATACACAATTGCTCTTTATATTCTTCAACTGTAAAATGAGAGATTTGGACTAGATGACCTTTAAGCTTCTTCTAAGCTTGAAATCTGTGATTCTATATGTTAAGATCAAATAATCCAAAAGGAAGTAGATATTTTAAAACATTTCCATTTTATTTTCTCATGTTGCATTACTTTGAAGCAATTTTTTTCCTGCTTAATTATGTTTGCCTTGCTAATTGTGAAATTTCTTTACTTTCTCTGAGCCAAAAACAACTTATATGGAGGGGTGTGTGTGTGTGTGTGTGTGTGTGTGTGTGTGTGTGTGTGTATGTGTGTGTATAAGGGGGAAAATTGTGGCTGCTGTTTGCCCAGGAGTATGCTGGGTAACAAGGAGAAGGTGTACTGGGACCGAATGTTGTCACAGATAATTCCCCAAATGGTTAATTCACAATTAGATAATGAAATGTTGACTATTTTTCTCCCTGTTGGAGAACTTCACAAATTATCACCATGGTTGTTCTTTCTTAGAAGGAGTACATTATATGTTATCTGGGGATCAGGTATTCCACATTTGCTTCTTAGTAGTTCTTCCATCCTTTTGACCTCTTCTTGTTTTTCCATCTAGCCACAGGTAGGGTTAAGCTTTCTTTAAACCTTAGGGAGAAAATACTTTTCTGTTGCTCACATAATTGACAGCCAGAAGCATAAGTCTGGCCTTACTGGCTGCAGCATGCAAAAGAGCAAGTGCATTTCATTTTGCTCGATTTCCTCTGAATTTACTGGCTTTCCCTATTGCCCTTGGGGATCTGCAGGAGATCTAGAGAACTGCAGTTATGAGGGTACAGGGAAAAATCAGTAGTTACTTTGGCTTTGATCATGGAGTAAATAAAATCACCACTTGCTTTTATGTGAATTTTGATTTGCTGTACCTGAATCAAGGCTTGACTGAAAACTAGGACTGAAACCAAATCTTTGCAACACTGATGATACTGTCTGAGGAAAGTCTCTGGGAATTTGAGATGCTAGAGCACTATTTCTAAATGCTAGAGTACTTGTTCTACTTTTTATATTTCTTATGAAAGAATTATTCCCATTCACCCACACTCTTTCAGAAGAATTTGTAGAACATGGACCACTTTGGCAATTTGGTTAAGCTTATAGACTCCTTATTAAAATAAGAACTCCTTATTAAAATAAGTTTCTAAGTAATACAATAAATGGATAGGATTATAGAAGAAAACAATTATAGCAAAATATAGTTATCAAAATATATAACAATTTTGTTATATTAATGGAAACTTGGTTAACAATTCCTTCCATAAAATGTTTGACCCAGAATCCTAACAATTACTTAATGTTACTCTTTTATTGTACAGATAAGGGCAGATAGTTGGCACAGTGGATAGAATGCAAGACTTGACTCATTTTCTTGAATTCAAATATTGTGTGATCCTGGGCAAGTCACTTAATCCTGTTTGTTTCAGTTCCTCAGCTGCAAAATGAGCTTGAAAAGGAAGTGGCAAATCACTCTTGTATCTTTTGCTAAGAAAACCTCAGAAAGAGTCATGATGAGTTGGAAAAAAACTGAAATGACTGAACAAGAAGCACAAATGAGATACAGAAATTTAGACCCAAAGAGGGAAAGTAATGTTTCAAAGGTTATATGTGTAATCACAAAACAAAGGCCAAAAGTACAATCTCCTGACTCTAGGTCTAGTGAATCATGAATTATATGCTCCCCACTCACCTCCATCCCCTTTAGGAGGGGATTTTTCTGATAGAAATGCATAATAACTCAAAGGTCACTCATTTTTGAACAAATGAACCTAGGAAAATATTGAGCACTAGGTAGACATCAGGTAGTGGGAATGATGCTAGAGATCATGGATTATGATCTGAGTTCTGTGAAATGCTGAGCATTATCATTATATCACTTCTAAGATCTTTTCTTATTCTGAATCTATAAATATCATCCTCAAAAGTAACAACAGCAAAAACATTTAAGCATTCCTTGGCCTATAGGAACGCTTCAGATGAGTCTATAGATACTGTCTTTATCTGAGAAAACTTTTCATCCTTGAATATTTTTGTATAAAAATAGAGAAAGATAGAGAAGGTAAGAACCGCTTCCAAGAAAGTGAACAGTCAGTCAAATGGACTATAAGAGCAAGTTCTATCCCCTTGGATGTATTTTCTTTCTTTTTTGTGATGGATTGGGACAGCATGACCTCAATTCAGATTTGGGTTCTACCACTTCCTAACTATCTCACTATATGGATAAGTATAATCTCTCTAGATCTCAGTTTTCTCATTTATAAAAATGAGAGGGTTGGAGCAAATGATTTACAAGTCCTCCAGTTTTAGATTCTATGATATCATGATCTTCCTTGTTTATGGTACTGAAAAATTTTATTAAGTCCTTTGTCAGTAAATTAGACATAAAGGCTTATGAGTTTATAAGATCTCATCTTTTCTTCCTGTTTTTTCTGTCACTTTATTTATTTATTTTTGTCTTAGTAGTCATTGATGTGCTCTGCAATATAGATATTACCCCCAGTAGTAGAGATTTGGGGGATCCTTAATTAGATTCTACCAATTCATTTAAATGGTTCATTTACCTTGAACCACCTTCATACTGAATTGGCTTTTTGTCATTGACAACTTGAGCAAAAAAGGGATCCAGGGAATTAAAAAAAAATGACAATCATCATCTATAGTCTCCCAGCTTCTGTCTGATTCATCTGCCTGACTGGTTTTATATTTCCTCCATTATGCCTTCATTGCCATGTGCTCTGTATCTTCTGGCCAAATTGATCAGGCTAGTTTTTCAGTGAACCCTCATGATTGGCAACATGAATAACCATAGGGCCAGACAAATGCTTTCCCATTAGGCCAACACTGTCCTCTCTCAGATACCCAGGAAGATAATTCCACAACATCCCCCTCCCACCTTTCAAGGGCTGGGAAGGAGAGATTTGTGCTGTTCTCTGTTTCGTTCTTTTTTTGCTGCAATGCAACGTGCTTCTGGCTGTCTAGTATTCTTTCTCTCTCTCTCTCCCTTCTCTTCCTCCCCCTTCTCTCTCTCTCTCCCCTTCTCTTTCTCTTTTTCTCTCTTCTTCTTTCCCTCTCCCTCTCTCTTTCTGTCTTTGTCTCTATCTCTCTGTCTCTGTCTGTCTGTTTTTGTATGTCTCACTCTCTCTTTTTCTCTCTTCTTCTGTCTCTCTCCTTTTTTCTCTTTTCTTTCTCTCTCTCCCTCTTTCTCTCTCCCTCCCTCTCCTTTTCCTTCCCTCTCCTTCTTCTTCATTTTCCTCTTTATCTCCCTCTTTTTCTCTCTCCTTTCTCTCTCAAAGCATCTCATCTCACCATATTTTTTGACTTCAGATTGGACAGACATCAGAAGCAATTCTGTCTGCATCAAAAACATGACATGATATAACAATAAAAAGTGTCAAACAGATAAAAATAGAATTTCCTCAATTAAGGCAAGCAGGTGAATTACGATTTAAAACAATTTTTAAGAAAGAGGAGAATTGTTAACATATAGTATTCCACATACCAGGTCACAAAATTAGCTTTTTCTTATTGGAACCAATGACATTTCTTCTTGTATTGAAAAGTGATTGGTGGGAATAAAGCTTGGTGGGTACATAATTAAGCCTTCTTAACTGATTGTTTGTGTGAGAGCTCATGCCTCTGCTGTTAATTCTTTTCCTTTTTAAACTGGTTAAGACAATACCTTCATCTCTTAAAAATATACTGATTAGTATTCTGCATAAGGTACAGTCTTCATTACTGCTGATATGTAAAATCTATCTTCACTTTCACCAGCTGTCACCTGAGAATTTTAGAATGATCTAGTTTTGAGATTCCCGGAAGGAGCCTTTTCAATTCTCGACTTTACTCTTTCTCCTTCACCCCCACCCCCTTTTCTTTTTGTCATTGGCAATGCATCTGCACTAAGCTCCAGTCCATTTTTATTCCTTTGTCAAAGATGCTTTTATGCACAGGGAAACTGAAGGCACATGTTTACTAGGGATAGAAATAGAAACACAATAAAAACCAGTTTGATAGATGATCTAGCCTATTCTCCACACTTCCCTGTTGTTTTATTGATTTACAGAAGAACACAAAGACTAATCCAAATTTACATTGCTTGTATATCCTTTGGTCCCAGAGGAGGGGATCCCTCCCACCATATTAAACAAGCCAATTGTGTCTTTCTATCCAGCAGCCCCTGTGACCATCAAGTTGCCTGTCAACTAATCAATTTTTGCTGCAAAAACTAATTTTTACTTTAAACACACATCGTAACATGGTGTTGACACAATTAAATGATTTCTGCGTTATGCCATATAGCTAACACACACTCTAGGGAGCAGGTAAGAGCTACAGCCCGAAATCATGCACACGTGCTCCTGCATCAAATTAAATATTTTCCCCCTTAATCCTACCACCAGCAGCTGTTAGGTACCATGGCTTATTGCATATGGCCTATATAATGAGATAGATTCAGGCAGTTCAGACTTCTCTGCTGAATGCTGAGTAGGGCCCTTCTCTCCAAGGACAGTAAGAGAAAGTTCTCATGCCAGTGAAGAGCCTATGCATACATGCATGGAGATGAGAAAGGAAGGCATTAAAAGCAGGGGCTTCTAGCTCAGTTAAAATAAAAGGGATTGGTTCTCTCAAAGAAAGACTGAAAGCTGGCAAGGTCCCTAGACTTTTGGGAGTAAGGGGTAAAAAGGAGGGTTGATACAAGAAGACAGGCTCTCTCTAAAACCTGTCAAAAATTAGGTCACAGTGATTTTTGTTTTAATGTAATAACTTCAGGGTAAGCCTGAGACCTGGAGGCCACTAATACTTTTCTGTTGGAATGGTTTGTCACAGTTGACGTAATGTCTGGGTATGTATAAAAGCATAGTAGATGGTAATGTTTTCCATGGCTAATCAGTCTTTGGCCTGTGCTGCCCAGCTTCGGTGCAATGAGCTGAGCCCTTCCATCTGAACTTGGAGTAGATAGAGTGTCAATATGTGTTCTGTCTCTTATCAGTCTCTCTGTCTGTGTCTCTGTCTCTTTCTCCTCTAGACCCTCTCCCAGTAAACAGAATGTAGGTTGTACATGGTTATTCGGAGCTGTCAAAGAAGATGAAAATATTTTTAATAGTCTAATTAACCTAAGCATCTAAAACAAACAAAAAATTAATGTGCACTATAAAATAACCTGGATATTGAAATACCAGAACTCTCAATCCATTTATGGAGGCTCTATCATTATCATTTTTTCTCTTTCCTTATCTGATTTGATTACTTTTTGAATGAATTTGGTTCAGAACATAAAAACCAGGAAGGCTAAATTGAAAGAATAATGGCTTGGCATTTAATGTCATTGGGTGAAAATTGTAGGTGAGGGAGTTGGGACTGCTCCTCTAACTCATACTTGGCTATTTCTCCTTTAATTTCCTGAATTTGAAATAGATTTTTGTCTTCCAAATTGTGCCACACTTAAGGGACTTCCAAAGAATGCCTATGATTTGAGATCTCATATTATTCCATTGATGGGAAATTATGCACACCCTCTCACATCTCTACAAAAAAAATATTTTATCAGTGAGGCAGCAAAAAGATTATTGGGTTAGAGTGAGAAAACGCCTCTCATTTCTGCCTCTTTGCAATCTTTCTTTAAAACAAAGTTCAAATTTAACCTAATATATAAGACCTGTTTTGATTCTCCCCCTCCTCCCTTTCTTCCCCCCACTCCCAGGAAAGTACTTGCATTACTCTGGATATATTTTTAATTTAATTATTTGCATACATAGTTTCCTCCCCTTTCCTACTCTATCCCCCTTAGTATTATATAAATTCTTTGAGTGAAGGGATTATTTAATTTGTATTCTCTTATTCTCAGTGCCTAGAAAGGTATCTTATACATAATAGGTACTTAATAATGGTAGTATGCTTTATTTATTTATTTACATTATTTATTTAATTTATTTAATTGCTTAATTGCTTATTGATTGCTTATATTAATTGCTTAATTGCTAATATTTGCTTAATAATTGCTAAATTGACCTGACTCTACCACTTCCTAACAATATGAATTTAGTATCTCTGATCCTCATTTTGCCAATAGATAAAACAGGGGGGAAGTGATATTTATGCTGTCTTTAAGGCTGTAGTAAAGATGAAATGAGATAATATAGGGAAAACAATTCATATCTTTATAATGTTATATAAATGTCAAATACTATTACTTTTAAAACAAATATATTTGACAAACATCAAAAAACTAAGAAGATAAAGTATTTTATGTGTTAACTTCCCTTATTTTCTCTTTTAATCATAGGTATTAGTGGTAATCCCATGGTAAAGTAGATGATGAATAAAGAAAAGGGTCACATATGGGGAAACTGAAAATGTTAAGAAAAGGGGTAATTAGACACCAGAATTTGTAATGAAATATATTGTATAATTTTTTATTCATATTTAGTAAAATTTGAACTAATTCAAATTCAAACCAGTCTGAATTAGGAAATGGTTTTAAACAAATGCATCTTTATTACTTTCAAAAACATTAAGACATTTGAATAGCTTAACAAAGGCTCATCTGGGCCAGTTTTAAGGCTTTGATAAGCCTAATTTTGTAATTAACAGTATCATTTCCATGCAAATGGTAAGGTACTTGGATCCTTAAAAAATATAATTTGTTTTCTTAAACCTAGCCTAGTTAAACAAACTGTTGGCTTGGAAAAATTGAATTGGCGGGATGGGGGATGGTATTGACTTAAACTAACTGTTTCCAAATGGTTATAATGGTGATACCAAATGAAAACATAAGCTGCTTCTTTCAGGAAACACTTGATCTCCTTGACAAGTGGAGATATTATAGTCACCATCACTCCTGGTTTAGAATACAAGCTTATATGAAAATGTGTATGAAGGAGAATACAAGGCTGAGCAATGTTGATTTACAAAACAATGAAGGGCAGATGATGGGAAAAATAAGCCTGCAGAAAACTTGGAATGGGATCCACCTAAATGAGATTATCCTAATAATATATAAGGACCAAACTGGAAAGTCACAAATAGGCATGAAATGAAAGGAATCTCTTCTCATCTATATAGTCATCTATTTTCAATGATGGCAATAGTAAAACCACCATTTTTGAACTTGATTACTTGAGATCTATAATATGTGGGAATAACAATGACATTTGAGAAAATGACAAGAGTCGATGAGTCTGCTCAATTACATAATGCAGAAATGGTACTAGAGATAACATAATTTTTTTATTAAAGCTTTTTTATTTACAAAACATATGCATGTGAGGGGCAGCTAGGTAGCATAGTGGATAGAGCACCATCCCTGAAGTCAGGAGGACCTGAGTTCAAATGTGGTCTGGTCTCAGACACTTAACATTCCCTAGCTGTGTGACCTTGGGCAAGTCACTTAACCTCAATTGCCTCAGCAAAAAGCAAAAACAAACAAACAAAAACATATGCATGTGTAATTTTTCAACACTGACTCTTGCAAAACCTGTTCCAAATTTTCTCCTCCTTCCTCTACCCCTTCTCCTATATGGCAGGTAGTCTAATACATGTTAAATGTGTTAAAATATATGTTAAATCCAATATATGTATACATAGTTATACAGTTATCTTGCTGTACAAGAAAAATTGGAATGAAAAGGAAAAATAAACTGAGAAAGAAAACAAAATGCAAGCAAACAACAAGAGAAAGAGGGAAAATGCTATGTTGTGGTCCACACTCAGATCCCATAGGCCTCTCCCTGGATGTATATGGCTCTCTTCATCACTGAACAATTGGAACTGGTTTGAATCATGTCATTGTTGAAGAGAGTCAGGTCTATCAGAATTGATCATTGTATAGTCTTATTGTTGCTGTGTATAATGATCTCCTGGTTCTGCTCATTTCACTCAGCATCAGTTTATGTAAGTCTCTCCAGGCCTCTCTGAAATCATCTTGCTGAAGACAATTTAAAAGGCCTCTACAAAACAACTTTCAAGGTATGTCAAAACAGAGAAGGTTGAATAGGAATGAACAAGATTACAGTTAATGTTTCTGAATCTAATTGGAAGAGAGCTATATATCTAGATTCCCAGTGTGTGAAACAGATTCTGTTTGGAGATTTATAGACACATGAAGATAGGAATCACTCTCTGGCTTCAAAATATCATTATAAATGTGGATCCTGCCATATGGTTTATTATCTGTTTGCATTTATATTATTGACTAGACAGTCTTCCCCTCAAGGTAGTACAAAAACAAGTATCTGGCTGTTTCAGATTAAACTATCACCCATTTGAAATAAGCTTTGTTTGTTTTAAGGAGTTTGCATCCCATACGTAAAGGATATGAAGTATTATATTTTTGAAATGCAAAAGCATTTGATGACTCTTTGGATATGGAGTACAAAAGAATGAAGAGATTGCACACATTAAAAACTACATGCTCCAAGGTCCAATAACCTTCTTGAATTGCCTTGATTTCTCTAAAACCCAGCTCAAAAGTCACCACCCTCAGCAAGCCTTTTTATAGTGCCCATTTGACAGGGAACATCCCTTATCCAACCTTAAACTCTTCTCTTCTCAGTTTGAATAAATGAATGAAAAGTCATTTTTAAATTGCTTACTATATGCCAAACAATAAGCTAATTGCCAGAACTACAAATACCAGTAAACAAGACATTCCTTGCCATCAAGTATGCTATATTTTAATAGGAGAGGACAACAGATAAAAATGATATAGAAGTGTGAAAATTAACTATTGATCCTGTAGTTTATATTTGATTTTACCCTAAATGATTCTAATCTCTAGCCCCAAATAATAAAACTCAAATTCTTCTAGGTCTCTAAGCAAAGAAGCTTATGAGCTTCAAAGTTCAATCTTTTATTGAAGTTAGATGCAAAAGTTTAAGCTTTCCTATAATCACTGTTAAAGAAAAAAAATCCATTATAACATTTAAAGGTTCGATCTTCTCAAAAATACTCTTAACTCTGTGGCAATTGTTCTCAACAACACCAGCAAATCACTCATGTCAGGGGAAAGCTGTCTAACTTCAGTCTCCAGTGTGTTATCTATGAGAAGAGGACTAGCTTTCCATGTCCCATCTTTAGCCTCATCCTTGCCAATTAAGAGGTTGATCTTATCTAATTATGAAGTGTCAGTGAATTTTCATAACTGGTTCCTTGTCAATGACTTCAGGAAGCAACTACTTCTCATAAATTCACAAAGCATTCTTTCAAGATAGGAAGGGTGTCACTTGTGTGTGAATCTATTTTCTTTAATGCAACCAATCATTATCTTTCACCCCAAGATGTTGTCCATTCCTTAACCAATTATATGATTTGTGTTCTATTTGTTGCTTTATGATTATAAAATTAATTAGCATATTCAATTTGGTGTCTTTGGCTAGAAATCTGGCAGAGAAACATATTCCATCTTATTCTCAGGTTCATACTCGGTTAATAAAATGTTATCTTCTTTGAAAAGCATGCTTCAGTTTACCTTTTTTGTTAAATTTAACTTGTGACTGAAGTCAAGGTACACGTTCAGTGACTTTGTTTAAAAATGGCCATTGAATTACATGGAGGACTTGTTCTGGACAAGATAAGGTAAAATTTTACCAATTTGAGATTAGGGACCCAAAACTGGGATCAGATTAAAATATTAGGGGTTGAGAAGAATAGCTAGAGCACAATTTCATTTATTTTTTAATTAAAGCTTTTTATTTTCAAAAAATTCTCATAGTTTTTTATTCACCTTTGTAAAATCTTGTGTTCCAAATTTTATACCCTCTCTATTTCCTACTCCTTACCCTAGACAGCAAGTAATCTAATATTTATTAAACATATATAATTCTTTTATACATATTTCCAAAATTATCATGCTGCACAAGGAAAATCAGATCAAAAAGAAAAAAATGAGAAAGAAAGCAAAATGCAAGCAAGCAACAACTCATTCCCCACAGTCCTCTCTCTGGGTGCAGATGGCTCTCTCTATCACAAGACCATTGGAACTGGCTTGAATCACTTTGCTGTTAAAAAGAGCCACATCCATCAGAATTCATCATTGTATAACCCTGCTGTTGCCATGTACAATATTCTCTTGGTTCTATTCACTTCACTTAGTATTATTCATACAAGTCTCTCCAGGCCTTTCAAAAATCATCCTGCTGATCGTTTCTTATAGAACAATAATATTCCATAATATTCATATACCAAAACGTTTTCAGGCATTCTCCAACTAATGGGCATCTACTCAGTTTCCAGTTCCTTGCATTTGGTAGGCTTTGCTCATCTAGCTCTTACCTGTGACTCCAAAAAGCTATAGCATTGCATTGGCCACACTTCAGTGACTCTGTTTCAGCAGATGACCTAAACTAGATTGAAGGTAATTGATAGGGCTCAAATGTGTCTATGCATTAGGGAGATATCAAGCAAGCATGTGAAGACTTCACTAATGGAATGGGTGAATATAAGAACAATTTGTTCCAACAGCCACAAAGACTGGTTGAAGCAGGCACTGTGAAATGTTTAAAACTTGATCAGAAATGGAGAAGTCAAGTTCATTCACTGTATCCCTGGCCATCCCCAGCTGGCTTGACTTTTGCCCTAGTACTAGATTTGATGGCTGGAGGAGAGTGAGAATTTACTTTCTGCAACTCTGCTTCGTTTAAATCTAATTAAGGAGTAGATCAAGGTGTTACCAATGATGCCATTAGTCCTCTTTGAAAACAAAGGATGAACAATATTTTCAATTAGACTATATGTTCCCTGAGAGAAAAACCTATACATGTTATTTATATGTTTGTATGTGTGCATATGTGTGTATGCGTAAGTGTAAGTGTATGTGTCCCAAGACATTCAATCTCATTAAATATTTTTGCTTACATTATAAAAGAGGGAAAGTTAATTTTGTATGTGAATTTGAAAAAGGAAAAACCTTGTAACAAAATAAAGGATCATAATGGACCTAGGAAAGACCTTAAAAGTCATCTATCTCTCTTCCTTCCCCCATCTTATAGATGAGCAAAGGGGACCTAAGAGAAATTGGCTGAGTTCCCCAAAATCACACAGATGGTAAAACACTGATTTGAACCTAAGGTCCCCTTACTTCATTCTAGCACTTCTTTCATGGCACATACTGACTCTCTCTAGGAGTCAATTGTCTACTGATAACAAATAATGAGGGAAATGAAAGAAAAAATCTAATCAAAGCTCATTTTATATTAAGCTCCACACTCAATAGATTCCAATGATGTCATGACAGAGTTCACTAATCTTACTATATTTTTAAATGCATAATTTCAGACTTATTTAGAGAAATAATTATATTTGACTAACTTTTCTGTCATTCAACTACTAATATTTCCTAATTGGAAATGATTGACAGTTACGGTTTTCTCTGTGGAAGCCCCTTGTATGAAACCTAGCTATATCTCAGACATAGGATCACAGAGCGTCAGTTAGAAAGGATCTCAGAGATCATGGAGTTAAACCTGTTCCAGAATAAGAACCTTGTATAAAATTTTTAACCAATGGCCATCAAACCTACTTTAAATCAAGGGAAACCCACTCTGTATTTTGCAAGCCCCCCCTTTTTTGCAGGCTAGGCTGGAAGAATACAAGCTTTTATAGGTTCCACCAAGATTTTAGTAGTTTTTAAATTTAAATTGGTGTTACATACACAATCACCTCAACATATAGCCTCACATATAACATATATTCAATAAATGTTAGTTGATGCTAATATTTATCATGATGTGCAATATGCATATGAAGTCTGAAGACAATACATTAAAAGATGTTCTCAGCTTCCTTCAAGTTCTTTATCTCTGAGTTTGGGTTCATTAGTGTAGGGGACTGCTGTCACCTTTACATATGGAAACCCTTCTATGCCTTAATAGAGAGTGACATGAATTGTTATGTCCTCAAACATTGCCTGTGATCGTATTTTTAGTGAAGAGCTTCTTTGGCTAACTGGTTCCTAGATATTATTTGGCAGGACTTGTTGGAGGACTTAGAGGCAGCTAGAATTGTGCAATGGATAAATTGTTAGACTTGGGTCAAGAAATCCTGAGTTCATATTCTGCCTCAGACTCTTCCTATCCATGTGACTCTGAGCAAGTTATTTAATCTGTTTGCTTTAATTTCTTTATCTAGTAAATGTGAACAATAATACCATCTACCTCATAGGAATCTTGTGATGATTGTATGAAGTAATCTTTATAGCACTTAATCCTTAAAATATTATGTAAATGTTAACTATTATTATTAGGATTGTTATTATACTCTTGTTGTTGTTGTTCAGTTATTCTCAATAATGTCTGATCCTTTGTGACCTTATATAGGCTTCTCTTAGTAAGGATAATTGAGTGGTTTGTCATTTTCTTTTCCAGTTCACTTTAAAAATGAGGAAACTAAGGGTTCAGTGACTTATCTAGGGTCAGAAATCTAATAAATGTCTGGGGCCAGATTTGAATTCAGGATGGTGAGTCTTCTCTAGGTTTGACACTGTATGCATTGCACCACTTAGTTTCCCTTATACTCTAGTATCAAATATTCCTTTTCCTTCACCTCCTCTTCCTCCTCTTTCTCTTTTTCCTCCTTTGTTTTCTTCATCTTTATTATCATCTTCTTCTTTCTTCTTCTCTATTTCATCTTTAATCTCTTCCTATCTAAAGTTTCTTTTCTTAATAAAAACAAAAACCTTTCCGTGAACTCTGCTTTCCCTGCTCCTATGTCACTTTCCCGCTTTTTAGCTAATGTCTTTGAAAATACCATATAAAGTGGTATCTCTACTTGCTCTTTTCTTTATGCTGCTTACTACTTCATGCTAAAAATGTCTGAATTTTCAGATCTACTGGACTTTTAAAAATCTTCATCCTGCTTGATCTAAGTTATAGAATTTTGCACTATTGGCCACTCTCTCCTAGTGGACACTGTTTCTTCATTGAAAGTTTTCTTTTGGCTTCCTTCCTCCCTTTCTGACTCCATCATCTCATTAATCTTTGTTAGATCTTTTCCCATACTTCATGACATGATATATCCTATGTGATGGCACATATACTAATTCCCAAGTCATCTCATTTCTTTTTTAATGGACAGTCTTAATTATTAGGAAATTCTGTATAATTAGCTTAAATCTTATTGGTCTTATCTCTCTATTCTGTGACAAAACAAAATAAATCTTAGCTCTATATCATAATCAATCACTTGGATATGCTATGCTGTCTCCACTGTCTGTTTTTTTCTTTAAACAAACATTCCCAGTAATAGAATCTTTGAATTATAGATCTATAGGTAGAAGGGTATTTAGGAGACACTCAAATGCTCCATTTTTCTAATGAATGTCTGAATGGAAAAAAAAATTGAAAATATCTATTATACTCAAGGTACTATATTAGGTACTAGAGATACAAATACAAAAATAAGGTAGTGTCTTCCCTTAAGGAGCTTACATATTAAAATATAGGGGGATGGTGAGCAAGAAAGTGGGTTTCTCTGAGAAGTCACAGGAATGTTGACCAGAGCCATAGGGCACTTGATTGTCATTCTTTTATTTAAAAAAAATAGAATTTATTACTTTATCACTGATTTAGAAGGAAGAAATCTAAAAGGATGGAAAAGAAAATGATGCAATCAGGACAAGGCAGATTGGCCAGGTGGCAAGATGGCACAAGATATAAAGTATTGAAGAAAAATTTGAACCACCTAAATATGGTTAGGTGTGTTTTGTTTCCAGGGTATTTACTTCAAGAAAGTTATACTATAATAGGTGTGAGCCATACTTAGAGTGGAATTGCAATTGAGGAATAGAGTTTTGCTTTGTTGAGTCACAGGGATCCATAGGGCAGTTGATCTATGGGGCAATTGATTAATGTATCCTTTCCAGAATCAATGGTTATATTGATTTTATAGGAAAACTGAGGCCCAGAGAAATTAAATGATTTGCTCAAGATCACACAGCTATTAAGCAGCTGTGTGGGAATTTCAATGAAGATCCTGTGACTATCAGCTCTGTACTCTCCCTGCTTCAAATACCTCCAGCTAATACTCTTATGACATAATCTCAAGTCCCTCAGGTTTCCCTTAATTGTAGTTAAATTACAAAGAAACTGTCTGAATACTAATATGCTATCATGAATTAATTTAATATTATAAACAGAAACAGATTTATTATAATATAAACATCAAAGTAAATTAATTAATAAAATGATAAATTTATAATAATAAAATATTGGATTCCTTGATTTGCTTAACATCCATACAGCTAAATCACAGCTAAAATACCCCTTGTCTCACCACCTGTAGAGTTATTTAATAAACTCTGGGTGTTTCTACATCCCCATTTGTTTTGGTCAACTTCAAAGGCAAATCCTTCACCACATTATGGTGTTTTCTTTGATTGTTTTCCCTATTGTTTCTCATCTTTCCTGAAACCCCTTTCTACTTCTGGCATTTTTTCTTCCTTATAACTTCACTTTTCCTATTGATTTCTTCTTTTTTCTTTTTACTTTGCAAATTCAGCCAAGGGATTCTTCTTTATTACCTGGGAAGCTTTCTTGGGGGAGATGAGTTTTAAATTATATTTGGGAAGATACAGAAGATGTATTCTAAATATGCTATGTTTATTAATTTTCTATAATATTAAAGAAGAATAATCCATACACAATTCACTAACTTCATTTTTTAACCCACCAGATAGCATATTAACCCATTTATCCTTCCCTGAGTTCTTTATTAGAAGGCAAACAGAATGATTTAAATTTTATCTTCTTTTCAAAAGTCATCTGAATGTACTTTAAATTTATTTGTCTATTC
The DNA here is from genome assembly GCA_023553655.1 of Myrmecobius fasciatus. Classification (NCBI taxonomy): domain Eukaryota; kingdom Metazoa; phylum Chordata; class Mammalia; order Dasyuromorphia; family Myrmecobiidae; genus Myrmecobius; species Myrmecobius fasciatus. The sequence goes on from JAJPUD010005454.1 coordinate 105,694, forward strand.
ATTTCTTTTAGATTTTCCCACCCCCACTAGAATTTGAGTCACTTGACAGCAGGATATTTCATTTTTTCTTTTATATCTCTAGCACTTGGTACAATATTTGGCACAATGGGGGGTGATAAGGATTGGACCTGGGATATCAGAAGTATAGGGGATTCTAGATAGAGCAAACTCGCTCTTCCTATAGCAGGCGTTTAATATGTTTGGTTGTTTTTTTTTTTAACAGTTAAATTGAATTCCATTCCTCTTCCATCTGTAGGTTGCAAGAAATGAAAGGGGAGAAGCAAGAGGCCTAGAGATTCAGGAATTAGACACATTTGTATAGAAAATGGTCAGTCTGGAAAATGGGGTTGTTACTATTTCTTTGTAAACTCATCTACTGTTGCTCCTGTTTTTACAAAAGAAGGAATGTTTTTTAGTGGGGGAACTCATCCCAGGGGACTCAAACTTGCCGCTGCTTTTGCCACAGCTACAAACTAACCAAGAATGGGTTAAGTTTACTCCACTTTCCATTTTCCTTATGAAGATCCTTATCACAAGAACACATTAATCTTGTGCCATTTTCTGTTTTCATTACAATCTTTGTCACACAAGTGAAGCATCAGAATTTTAATGCCTCATATATCCTGTGAAAGATAGTAGAATTCTCCACTGTTTTGACCTTTGCAATGTTCAGGATTTAGATTTGATCTGGAAGATGATGATTAATGATAATTACAATAATTACATGAAGGGGCTTGAAATATAAATTGTCAAATGTTCAAAAGAAGCCACTCGAAACCTTTAATGGGATCTTGAACAATCTTTGTCCAAATGCCCCCTAATTTCCCTCCTCCCTCAGGCCTGACCCTCCATCTCTCAGTGAATAGAATTTGGTGGAGACTTGAGCCAGGTTGCAGCCATGAGAATAAAAGAGCTGTGATTTGTGAGCCATGTTTTAGTTATATGAAGGGAAAAAAAAGAAATCAATTTTTAAATCAATAGAATGGTCCTTGCCCAAACAGCTTTGCTTAACAAAGAGTGAGCATTCCATAAAACAGGGCTTAGCTTTCGATTCAGATCATTAACTACGATTCCCATTAGGCAGGAGGTGCCACGGGGAAAGGGGATATTTACTTGTCTTCTCTGCTCTGGTTTCCTGGCTTTAAGTTTAGAAGGCATAATTCCCAAGTATTCTGGGTGAAGAATTTTATTCTGCTTTTGAACCTTAGTATCTAGGATTCTCAAGCACCATATAGATCCTAGTATTAACTATGTGAGATCTCCTTCCAACAGACCAAGTGCTCTTTGCTTGGTCAGTTGAATTTGAAAACAAAAACAAAAACAAAAACAAAAACAAAACATCTTGGAGTATCTTTAATGACTTTAAGAATTTTTAGAAGGACAAAACTATATCAATTGGTATAAAATATGTGTGTATTTTATCCCCATGGCAAGGAAAATAGAGAGAGTAAATTGAAAATGTTTGTTTCATAAAAAAATATATTTTCTGTCATTTGATATGCCCAGTCTTTCTAGTGTTAAAGGGAAGCAGAAGGGTTTGTGAATAAAGGTTCTTAGAATTTCTGGTAATAGTAACCCTATAAAGTCTCAGAAACAAAGAACTAAAAATGAGTCTCACATAAGCAATGCAGAGACACATGGTAGGTTATCAGCAGCCTTTAGCATATAAAGAATACAGAATTTTGCAGAGTAAGAGTAAATGATGTTATCATTAAGTGGTAGTTAGATGGTGCAGTGAATATAGTACTGTGCCTGGAATCAGGAGGACTTGAGGACTTAAGTCTAGCCTTATACTCTTACTAGCTTTGTAACCCTACACAAGTTACTTAATTTATCTCAGTCTCAGTTTCCTAAGTATAAAAAAGGAAATTATAATAGCATGTACTTTACAGGGTTGTTGTGAGTACCAAACCAAATAATATGTATATAAAGTGCTTAACACAACACGTGGCACATCGTAGGCTCTTAATAAATGCTTATTCCCAGATTCCCTTTCCTAGGGAATGCATGATCAAAAAAGATGGGCTGGTCAGATGGTGAGAGTAACTTAAGCCTTGAAATGAGTGCAGTAATGAAGGCCCCCCCCAGCACATTGAGCAGGCCTCTGTGACAAACTTGGAAGAAAATATTATTTGAGTAACAAAGAATGAGCTGTTATGGATAGGATGTGCAATGTTAGAAGAAATGTTCATATTGATTAAATCTGAGCTTTATTTGAGTATGCTAAGAATCATAGGATATTAGAGTTGGAAGGGACCAAGGAGACTGTGTAGCACAGTTCTTTCCATAAATATGCACCTATCTAAAACATTCATGACAAATGGTCATCCAGGCTCCACTTAATGATATACAGTAATTGTACTGGAGTTATTTTCTTCTAAACCCAGTATAATTTTGTTTTGGATTATTCTAATTTGTATGAGGGGGACGTATTTACTATTATTTCATCTAAATCTTGATTCCTTTAGTTCCTACCCATCAATCGTGGTTCTGTTTTTTTCAACAAAGAGTAAATCTAACCCTTAATAATTCATTCAACAAACACTTATTGTGTCTGATGCATGCAGAACACTGCTATGGGCCAGCTGGACATAGAATTTCCCTTAGACATAGTCCTTAACCTCATTGACCTTATGCTCTATTACTTTGATGGGACACAACTTTGAATTTTAATTTCATTAGTGTGTTATAGCACATCGTGTTAATTGAAATTTGAGAAAGACAGTTTCTGCTTATTAGGGTTATCAGAGAATGGTCTGTGGAAGAAGCAGCATTTAGCTTAGGCTTTAAAGGATGAGTACAAATTTAGTAGAAAAAGACAGGAGAACTAGCTGTAGGCACAGACAGAGCCAGATACTGAGGATCCTTAGCTGTAGATTCCTGCCACGTTTCCCAGAAAGATGTAAGCTTGTTCTTAAGTCACTGGATGAAGGGACGGTAGAGAAAGGGAATACATAAATACTTTCTGAGGAAATATGTCCTTTGTGACTTCAATATCCATAACCAAGTAGTTCTTCAAAAAAAAAAGCATTCTTACATATATACATATATATGATTTGTCAAGTATTTTAACGTAATTAACATGTAGTGGATATCCTGCCATCTAGGGGAGGAATGGGGAGTGGGGGGGGGGATTTGTAACAGAAAGCTTTTTAAGGGTTAATGTTGAAGAGTTACCCATACATATGTTTTGCAAATAAAAAGTTTTAATAAAAAAGCATTCTTTAACTTTTTAGCATTAAAAATGCTATGGTTATCCCAATATGCTTATGAAACACTTCCAATCCAATCCAAACCAATTCAATAAGCATTTGTTAAGCACTTATTACATCATGGCTCTGTACTAGACTGGGGATACAAAGCCAAAATATTGAACAATTCCTAGTCCTCAATAAGTATCTTTTTAAGGGGGGGGTGCTAAAATGTAAATGGGTAAATACATACTTGATAATTTGAAGCAGGGGAGCACCAATGAACAGGAACATCAGAAAAAGTTCTCTGTAGGAGGTTGAAGATTATCTGAACCATGTAAGAAGGCAGGTTTGTTTTTTTTTTTTTTAAAGAGGCAGATTAGTGAGAGAATTCTAAGCACAGGGAGCAGATTGCATAAATGCATAAAGGTGGGAGATGTAATTTCAAAATCAGGAAATAATACATAAGTTAATTTGACTGGTACATAAAGCACATGAAAGGGAATAATGTGAAATAAATGAAAAGTAAGTTAGAGACATTAGGAGGGACTTCAAATGCCAAGCTTGGGATTTTATATTTTATCTAAAAGCAATAGCAAGTTCTTAAGCTAGAGACTGATATTATTTAAAATATGTTTTAAGGAAGAATATTATGGCAACTACACAGAGGCTGGATTAGAAAAGAGAAAGACAGGAAGCAGCTACTCCTATTAGAAGAAATGTCCAAATGAGAGATAGTGAGGGTGTGATGTATTGTGATGACTATCGGAATAGACAGAAGAGAAAAGAAATAAGATAGGTGGTAGAATAGAACTAATAATAAATGACAACTGATTGGATATGGGAAATGAGGGAAGGATTGAAGATAATTTAAAAATTATAAACATGGGTTACTGGATGTTTGGTGGTACATTTACTAGAAATGGGCAGATAAATTTAGGGAAAAAGATGAGTTACAGCAAAATCACCATCTTAAAAAATATACTTGAAATGTCAAGATTGTTAGCAGCACTACTAACAAAGTCTTGGAATATGATGAATCTATTAATATTGAATCTCTGCTCTTTGCCACAGACCACAACTAAGCTGAATCAATCTCCTCTTTTTTTCCTTCTCTAATTCCATGGCCACACAGAATATTAAGAAAGCACAGTTCTACTCATTCTGTTCCTTTGCTCAAAAAGCTTTGAGGGCTCTTTAATGCCTCTGGAATAAAATACAAATTGCTCTGTTTGGCCTTTTCAAGTCCCATCACAATCTGGCTCCATAGGCTGAAGGAAAACTGTTTTCTTAGATAATGATCAGAATGATGATGATGATGATGATGATGATGATGATGATGATGAAATAGACTCTAAGAGCTAGGATAGAATGATAAAGAACTTCCATAATCCACTATCATTTTGGATTTTCCCTTCATTTTCCTTGCAAAAGGGAAAGGAAAGTTAAAAAAGCAAGAATTTATTAAGTTCCTATTGTATAGCAGGCACTATGCTAAGTTCTTTACAATTATCATCCCCTGTGATAATCACAAAAGCCTTGGGAAATAATTATCTCTAGTTTTAGTTGAGAAAACTGAGACAGACAGATGTTAAGTGACTTGTGAAGAGTCACATGGCTAGAAAATATCTGAAGCCAGATTTGACCTGAAGTCTCCCTGATTCCAGGTCTGGCAGTCTACCCATTAGAATATAATAACAGTAGTATTGGCAGTAGTAATAATAATAACTAGAATTTATGTAGTGCTTTAAAGTTTACAAAGAGACTTACCTTTCAAAATTATAGTAACTACTGTCCCAGAGTTTGAATTTTAAGTACACTTTGACCTATTAAAATCAGTCTGAACTGATTTGTAGAAATTCTCTACTTCAGGAGTTCCTGAGTAGGCAAGCTATTTAATGAAATGTTGACATTTAATGTTGACTTTTTTTTAAAACAGCATAGTCATTTTCTAACATGTATCCCAATTCCTCCAATCTCCTGTAACCACTGAATATTCTCTTAAAACACAAAATACACACATATACACACATACACAAACAACAAAGGCAGTAACAAAAGAGGGTTCAGTGGAAAGATTGATAAATTTAAAATTAGAACTGAATATAACTTTGAAAGGAAATTGAATTTAAAACTAGAGAGCTTGAACTTGAATCCTAGCTCTACTTCTTCCCATCTGTGTGATCTAGTACATGGTTCAACCTTTCCTTTTCTGTGAAATGAGGTCAGAATAGTAAGACCTCTTTAGTCTCTTCCAGCTTCAAATGAACTCAACAATGGCAATTATTAGCAAAATGATGAACAAAACAACCACACCTGACAGGTTATATCTGACTGAAAGGACTCATTTCATGCCTCTAGTTCTTCAACTTTTTCTGAGTAGGAAGTGTATTTGATTATCTGTTGTCCTGTTTTATGGAGAACTTACACAAGGCAAGCACTCACAAGGTGTTCAGAAAAAGTGATACAAGGACACTTTCAAGGTCTCTCTTAACTTTAGAATTGATTGTATGACAAGGAAGGCACTGGCACAGGACCATCCAGCATGGTGTACTCTCATCAGAGAAGGTGCAGTGTTTTATGAGCAGAAATAGAATTGAATTAGCCCAAAGGAAACACAAAATATGCAAAATTAGAGACACTACCCCAAATGTTCTTATGGACTATTTGTATACAATCTGTGGCAGAGCATTCCAAGCTCATATTGGTCTGATCAGCCACAGTCAGGTATATTGCAACTCAATTCTAACAAAAAAATGTCATTTTGGTCCTCTTTGAAAACAAATGATAACAATTAACTGTCCTAGATTAAGATTACTTTTTATCTGGTCTCCTTTTTGAATTATTTTCATTTACATTTTTTGTAATTGTGTATATTGTTCTCCTGGCTTTTCTCACTTGCTTTATATGAGTTCTACAGACCTCATCTTGTTTTTCTTAATTTCTCATATTTATTGCTTCTTCCAACACAGAGGTAGAAGAAGCTTAGATAAAAACTTATGTAGCATGTAGAAAATACCCTAGGGTGCTGTTTTACATGAATGAGTTTGTTGGGAACATCTGAAGTGAATGATAATTGATTACTTTGATACTTTCTCCAAAGGATTTAAGAAAGGAAGAAAAAAGGAAATAAGATGATTAGCATACCTGGAACCAAATCAGTAGTAGTAAAAGCAAGATGAATAAAATTCAAGGAAGAAGAGCTCATGTTAAGAATAAGTGAGCAGAGTAAGAAAAAAAAAAGACTATAATTGTGGAATAAACAGTGTAACCAGGGTACTTTGAGAACTTAATCCAGGATCTTTTTTCTTTTTGTGAATGGGACAGTGTTCTGTGCTGATCCTTGGTCAGTACAAACAGTTCTCTAATTGAATCCACTCTACAATTACTTATTTTAATTATATAGCAGAACTTATTTCTAAGTTCTCTAGAGAAAAGTATCTAGCAGTGAGCACTGAATGTAAGCTTCTTCTTACTCATTGGATAGTCTTTTGAAATGTATTCTTACATTGCATCGAGCTTGGACTATATGACCTCAAAGATTGCTTCTAACTCCAAGATTCAATATTTAGGGAGAATGTGGTCTTTTGCTTCCAAGTATTCTTAACTATCTTATATTCCTTTCCTTTGAGAGTTGTCTTGCTCCGAGGTAACTTACATCACATCTCAGAGGATAGAGTTGTGGGTTGGGGAGATTTATTCCTTGATATTTAACTGGAGTACGACAATTTTAGGTCAAGTCTCCACGGCTAAAGTGCTACAATTATCTACATAATCGTTCCTATTCTACACTTTGCTTCGTTGGTAGCGATGAGACCTTTGAGAGATCTTGAACTCCCAGTCATTAATGCATCAATCCAGAAGCATTTATTAAGTCTCTAGCTTGATGTGTTACTGGGCTGTCTTATTCCTTAGTAACATTCAGTGCATGTAACCACAAATTTGCGGAAATCCAGAGGTGTGACAGTTGACCATGTGACCTGGGCCATCTCTTCTATATTAAACTGCATCCTGATTATTTGGAAAGCACAGTTCTTCTGATCATCTTCGAGGGTCATGTTTGTGAGGTCAAGTATCTTATTACTGCTTGCATTTTCCTCCAAATAGATTTTGACCCTTGTTTCATTCAGTTGATTGTTTTTTCTAGCCTACTTCTATAGTCTTGAAAATAAGTCCTCCTCTAAAAGCATAAGAGCTAAGAAAAACCAGTGCATCTAATGGAAAAATTTAATATACTCCTCATCTTCTGTTTGTGTGTGTATGTACAAAATTGTTCCTGTAGAGACTTCAAAGGATAAATGTAGGTAGTTTATATTCTCTTTCTAGAAAGAGCATTGCTCACAAAGTTAAGAGAAAATAGGATTGAATCCTGCCTCTACCAAATATTAGTTCTGTAATCATGGACAAATCAATTCATCAACTAATGAACTGCATTGGAGATACAAAAACAAAAATGAAACATCCTCATTCTGGAATGTATTTTCTTTCTGAACCTCTATGAACTTATAGATTTTGTATCTGTAAAATGGGGATAATATTGCTTGGGATACTTTGTTCACAGGTTCTTGTGAAGAAAAATCATTTGTATAGCATGAATATGAGTTGTTTTTATAAAGTTGATAGTGGAGTAGGGAGGGAATTAGAAAGTGATTCCAGGAAAAATTGCAAGAGGGAGTGACTATGTTAAGAAATGTGAGAGAAGACAATTTAAAATTTTCAGGTTCAATATGCATTTTTGAAAAATAGCTACTGATTTTGGAAAACAATCTGACTTAAAAGGTTTACTACTCCTTTGATACTATTTTTGATATAAGTAAATATTTTTCAATTTCTATAAGTGATCAGTTCATTCATACTAATTTGGAAGTGTGATCATAGATTTCCTTAACATTTGACAAAGTCTAAGTGCATTTGAACCAAGAATGAAACTCCAGCAAACAATATTATCAATCACTATTTTCTATTATTAATTTTAGCCACATTATTCATGAATAAAAACAATATATATCAGTCAGCCAACAAACATTTATTAAATGCCTACTATGAGTCAGACAATCTACTGTGTGTTAGACAATCTTGTTGGCTATTCTTAAGAAGCTTACAGGCTAATGGGAGAAACAATATGCAAACAACTATATACATATAAGATAAAGACCGATAGGTGCCGTAAGAAAGGCACTAGCATTAGGAAGGATGGGAGTCAGGGGATGGAGTGTCTTATGTGAAGAAAAACTAGATCAGTGTTGCTGGGACACAGTACATTCAGAATGAGTAAGGGTGAATGAACAATAAAGTATAGCAGGGAATGCCGTGTGACATGAAGACCATTCAGAAAGCTATTGCAATAGTCCAGAGGTGGCAATGAAGACTTGTATCAGGATAGGAAAGTTCTAGAGGAGAATATATAGGAGTATGTAATATATAGGAAAGATGTTACTAAGGTAAAGTAAACAGGACTTGGCAAAAATTGGTTATGGAGGTAAGAGAGAGAAGGAAGTTGAGGATAGAGAGAAGGAAGTTAAGAAACCCAGATTTCTTTAATTAGAGAAAAAAATGTTCTTTTTCTTTTTCTCTAAAGCTATATAAGATTGGATTTGATCAAAGCATTCACTGGCTTCATTCTGCATGTTTTCATCAATGCATTTCTTCTGCACTATCAAATATTCTACTGATTCAGTTTATCTTCAAACCTAAGCAACTTTCTGATTTGGATTAATTCATGCCTATCATTAATATTCTGTCTGCCCCAAAGTAAATTTACTGAATAGTATCCTATTCTACTGAAAGAAGTGAAGGACCTGCCCTAAAAATTAGTAGAGAGGATTGTACTGAAAAACTGGAATCCTTGCTCTGCACCTTAGTAGTTATGTAGGCTTGGGTAAGGCATTTAACCTTGTTTGGCCTCATTTTCCCCTGGTTAAAATGAGAGATTTGGATGATCTGACTTCTGAGGTACTACTACTAAACAAACATTTATTAAAAACTTATTATGTGCCATGCATTGTGTTAAGATTTTTACAAAAGTATTTCATTTGATCATCCAAATAGTTGTTGGAGATAAATATTATTATTATTATCTCATCTAATAGTTAAAGGAAGTGAGGCAGACAGAAATTTAATGAATTTCCTAGGGTCACACATCCTTTTTTGAATGTTTATCTTCCTGACTCCAAGCCCAATGTTGTATTTTCTTTTGTTCCTAGATATTTCCATATGCATGCCTTATATAGTATGCATATCTATCTATCTACCTATCAATTATCTGTTTTATCTGTATATTTATACATTTATATATTTGTAATGTGTGTGTGATGAAGCCAAAGATATGCTAGAGCTGCTCAACTGTCAAATGATTGTTACACTATCAGTATGAATATTTATATCTCAGAAATTAGCAAACACTGTAAATCAGGCCTTGATTTATTGGTTTATTGTTTGTCTAGACTTAATAAAGTAATGGAGAAAATGATGATAATGTAGAATTAATTTAAAAGTGTGTCCCCCACCTTGAGTTGATTGTTAAACATTTACCTGCTTGATGAACTTCTAAAAAATAAGTTCCAAAAGAGTAGGGGTTATGCTATATGTTTCTTACAGGATACCTCATAACTGCTACCACTACCGAGACTCAAATCTTTTAATTCATCAAACATTTAGATTAAACCCAAACTTCTTCCTTACTTTGTATAGCTAGCTGGCATAGTATCTTCTATCCAGGTATATCTATTGAGATACTATATAGAATTTGGGGGTGGAAAAGACCTCAAAAGAACAATGATTTTGGTCCCTTCATTTTATACATTTTTTTTAAATAATAGTTATTTTCAAAATATATGCAAAGATAGTTTTCAACATTCATCCATAAAAAAACCTGTGTTCCAAATTGTTCTCTCTCTCTTCTCCTCACCTCCCCTAGACAGCAAGTAATACAATATATGTTAAACATGTGCAAACTCTATACATATTTCTACATTTATGATGCTGTACAAGAAAAATCAGATCAAAAAGTGGAAAAATGAAAACAAAATGCAAACAAACCACAACAAAAAGAGTGAAAATGCTATTTTGTGAACCACACTCAGTTCCCACAGTCCTCTCTCTGGGTATGGATGGCTCTCTTCATCACAGGACCATTGGAACTTGTCTGAGTCACCTCACTGTTGAAGAGAACCATGTCCATCAGAACTGATCATCGTATAGTCTAGTTGTGTATAAATGATCTCCTGGCTCTGCTTATTTCACTCAACATTAATTCATGCAAGTCTCTCCAGGCCTTTCTGAAATCATCCTGCAGATTGTTTCATAGAGAACAATAATATTCCATAACATTGATATACCATAACTTATTCAGCCATTCTCCAATTGATGGGCAGCCACTCAGTTTCTAGTTCCTTGCCACTACAAAACAGGCTGCTACAAATGTTTTTGCATATGTGGATCTTTTCTCTTTTTTATGATCTCTCTGAGATACAGACCTAGTAAAAACTTCTGGATCAAAGGGTATACAATTTGATAACCTTTTGGGCATAGTTCCAAATTGCTTTCCAGAATAGTTAAATCATTTCATAACTCTACTAACAATGTATTAGTGTCCCAGTTTTACCACATCCCCACTAATGTTCATCATGATCTTTTCTTGTCATCTTAGCCAATCTGAGAGGTGTGTGATGGTACCTCAGATTTGTCTTAATTTGCATTTCTCTGATCAATCACGATTTAGAGCACCTTTTTCATATGACTAGAAATGGTTTTAATTTTTTCATCTGAAGATTGTCTGTTCATATCCTTAGATCATTTACCAATTGGAGAATAGCTTGTATTCTTTTAAATTTGAGTCAATTCTGTATATATTTTAGAAAGGAATCCTTTATTAGAACCCTTGGATATAAAATTTTTTCCCAGTTTTCTGCTTCCCTTCTGATCTTGTCTGCATTGGTTTTATTTGTACAAAACCTTTTTGATTTAACATAATCAAAATTATCCCTTTTGTATTTTGTAATGTTCTTTGGTTAATTTTACATTTTTAAATGACATTATAAATTCTCTTAATGATATATTCCAAGCATAAAATACAATTTAAAATATCATATTGATATAATTTGTTTTTATATAATCTTTATTTTCCAGTGTGGCTCTTCTCTCCTCCCTTTCCTAGAGAGTCATCTCTTTTAAACAAATACATTTTTAAAAGAGGAGGAAAAAGAGCAAAACTAAGTAATAAGTTGAAGAAAAAAATTTAACGCAATACAATATGTACTGTATAATGCCTATAATACCCATTTCTCTAGAGGAGGGGGTGAGACATGTCTTCTCCTCTTCTTTGGGGCCCAACTTGATTGGGACTCTGATTCACCCACCACCCTAATTCCTAACATCTCTGTGCCATATTACTACATACTCTCCCCAGCCAAATCAATCCCTTATCCCCTTTCCAACTCTAGTGCTGAGAATAAAAATAAAATCAAAAACTACCATGCCTGGAAGGAACTTATTAATAAATTACCTTTTGACTCTGGGCACCATTCCTTCTGACTTTCATTTCAAAGTGCTCCTTTCTCCCTGACCACCATTCTCCTATGGACCTTGCTTTGGAAATAAGAATGTGAGTTTCTTGAAGGTAAGAACAATCTTTCTTGCTTTTATTTGTGTCCTTTGTGTTCATCACAGTTTCTGGTATATAATAATAACTTAATAAAAGTTTTTATACATCTATGATCCATCTACCTATCCATTCAATTTCACAACCTTCATTTTAATTGTTTTGATGTTTTCAGTTTACATTGCTATTTCCATTATCTTAGAGGGGGGAGATGAGAATCTGTATGACTTGCCCAGCATCACATAGATAGATAATTGGGTATCATAGAAAAGACAGGTTCTTATTTCTATTGCCATTCTCCCCCCCAAAAAAAACAGCCCTCCCAAACGACTATTCTCTTTCACAATCTTTCTTACAAGGCATTTCTCCCACTCTCCCGGACTTTAAAACCTCAACCATATTGAAAATCAAAAGTTAAAAACTTCATACTGTTGATCATTAATCACCAGCTGGGATATTATATGTTGGAATTGTATGTCTTTCTGATTTAACTTCTAAGCCCTTAGGGCAGAAACCTAGTCTTTTTTGTGTCTCCTGGAGCAACCAGTACACTGTCGGAGCTCAATAAATAATTAATTCCACCAATAATAATGGGATATAGTGCCTTCCAAAGATGCTTCCTTTTCCCTCTTCTGTGAAAAGGGTGTTATGGTTTTTTGACTATCAAAACAATGATTAAGCAGCTTTGGCACACTTTATGTTCAGGCTAAATGTGATTTTGCTAATGCAAACTCCCATCACTCTCTACCCCCTCACACTCACATTTTAATGATTTCTAATTAATATTGGAATATTTCTTGAATAATTCATGTTTTTAAACAAGAAAGGTTGGCATAAATTTGTGTCAATCTGTTTGTGTATTACAGTACTATGCATAACAAACAAACACAGCCGGTTCCTAGAGAGAGGGAAGAATGGAAAGGCTGCAAAAGGGGTAGGGAGCATCCCAAATATAAAACAAGGAGTGGGATCTTATGGGAGTGAGAGATTTGTCATTGGAGGTTTTCTACCTGGGAATGGCCATCACTTCTCAGTGGTAAAGGAATCCAGTTTAAGTAGGGGTTAGTCTAGAATCCAGATGACCTCTGAGGTCCTTTCCAGCCAAGATTCTGAGATTCTATAAGTGGGCTTTTAAGAGAAGAAGTCTAGATCCCTGGATATGAAGTTAGAGGATCTGAAATAGAATCTGACCTGTTATCTGTATGACTTTGGTTAAATCATTTAACCTGACCAAGTTCTTCAACTTTAAAAGGAGGTTGTTAGGTTTCAAGATGTCTAGGACACTTTTAGTTCTAAATCTATGATCTTATTATCATTATAGAAGATCAACATTCTGATACTTCACCTAGTGCTACAATCATCCCTAATCAAAACCATGAAGTGAGAAAAATTTGTATTTTGCCCTAATGCTCAATGTCATGTTTTTGTTTGTTTGTTTGTTTTTCACTTTTGCCTATCAGTCCCCAGGACCTTGGTTTTCCAAGGTCCCCCTTATAAATACTCCACTTTATTGTCCCTTATTCCCTCAGAGACTTACAATGCTTATGACTAGTATTGATTTCTTACCCCTGGGAGTTAACCATTTATGTTTTAATTGAATTCTTCTGTAGAAGTCATTCTTTATTCCGAATAATTGACTCCAATATTTCTACTGTTGGTTATTTCTTTTGAGTGGAGGGGGGATTTGTGGAATCTTTTTCTCACTTTCCTAATTATATCAAATAATTATATTACTTTTAAAAAGTTTTATTGTTTTTTTTTATTTTTATATCCCAGTTACTTCTGGATAATAGAGAGCCTGGGATCCTTTCCCCCCAAACCTTCCTTTGAAATAAAGATAAATAGTTAAGAAAAGATATTCAGCCTATGCAGATAATATTCTATAAGTTATAGTCTTCTACCTCTCTAATTAAAGAAGGAAATGTCATTTCCCTGTCTCTTTGCTGGAGTTACAATTGGCAATTACATTTACATAGTGTTTAGCTTGGGGTTAGTTTTTTTTTTTTTAACATCAATGTAGTAATTATGTGTATTCTTTTCTGGTTCTTGTTTCATTATGTATCACTTCTTAAAAGTCTTTCCATTTTTCTCTGAATTTGTCAACTTTATTTTTATAACAATATTTGATTATATTAATGATTTAAAGTTTGTTTAGGCATTCTGTAGTCAATGTATATGTACTTTGTTTTCAGTTTTTTGCTATGATAAAAATTACTGCTTTGAGGCAGTCTATTTTTCTCTTTGATTTCTTTGGATTATGTGGCCAGCAGTAGGTATGAACACTCCAGCAATTTATGTTGCATAATTCCAAGTTGTTTTGCTTAGTCTTTTTATATATAATAATCATCTGATCAGGAGCCTAATTCAGAATAAAATTGGCCTTTTTTGTTGCATGCTGCTATATTTTATACTGTTTGCTGTATGAGGTCAGACTTCCTTGAAGTCTTTTCAAGCCTGAAAGAATTTTAACATTTATAGATCAAAATTTGGTAGAGAAACTTGCTTAGAATTAAAAAAGCAACTAACTAGTGTTATCTTTTATTTTCCATGGTGACAAATTCACCTATGTTTGTGTAATGCATGAAGAAAATGAGGCAGTATAGAGACTAGAGATTATTATTATTAGTTTTTTGATAGTAGTTGAGAATTAAGACTAGTTGGCTGAATAGGACTATTGTCTCAAAGTATTCAGCCCATGGAGAGTTTAGACTGGCAGCCATATTAACCAGCCCTCTGGATCTCAAGGTATCCAGCACTAGAGTGAGGGGCTCCAAGGACTCTTATAGGGCTCTAGTGCTCAGGGAAACAAAGGCAGAAGGAGAGGGGATAGGAGTTCCAGGAAAGGTCCTTAAATTTAGTTCTGACAGGTTGGGGGTATGGAGGAAGGATCATAAATTCTGATATGGAGCTAGGAGACCAGAAAGATATGCCCAAACATTGGAGATAAGCTATCTGAAGTTTTATGACTCTTTGGAATGCTGATTGGCCAAAACGCTGTAGCCCCAATTACCTCAGTCCTAAAGGCCAGAAAGGGGGGTTGCCACTAGATAACAATTTAGGGAAATTGGAGCTGAACAATTAAGGGAAATTGAGGCAGAATAATTAAAGGAAATTGAGACAGGGAAACTGTGGCACAACACTTGGAACCATGGTTTTGTTAACAGATATTTTTTAATTGACACAGACCATATTTCCTAACTACCTAGAGAATTCTTTACAGAAAAGGATAAAATGTCCACCTAAAGTACTGGGGACCTTCCATTCATTGTTTTTTTAATATCTTAGTGACATATAATAGTAACATCTTTTATATATTAGTAACTAACATTGGAAGCTTGTGATGTTCATTTGTTGTCACCAACCATCATTGTATGGCTAACACATCTTCTATTTATACACATCTTCAATGTCACATGTAGCATGACTTTTCAAGAAGCCACTGTTGACAATGTGTTAAAACTCATGTAAACTAATTGCACTTTATGCAAAGTTAGTTCCACATTCTTTATGCTTTGTTTTCCTTTGTGATAAGAATGCCTATGTGGACATGATTCATTTTTTTCCCAGTAGAGTAAGAACTTGATAGTCATTGGATACCAATCATTCATTAATTGTACCAAATGCTAAATGAATGTATATATACAATATAAGAAACTTTTGTTCTTATGACTCCCACTTCCCCTGTTTTATTTTTTTTTATCACAGCACCTCCATCATTTAAGAATTAGGCCAGAGCCACTTTTTTGGAGGTGGGGTCCATTTCATGAATCACTATGGAGGGAAAATCACCACTAGTGGTCAGCTTTTTTTGTAATGAAGGTCTGTACATTTAGCTATATGCTTTATACAACAGATGTTTTTCCTATTGATGGAGTCACACCTGAATCCTTTCTAGACTGTCAAATCTTAAAAAAAAAAGCTTTTTACTAATACTGCATTCAAGAATTCAGAGTCACCTTCTTTCCATGAAGAAGGACCAGAGAAGAAGCTTTACAGAGGATTAAAATTTTTTTCAAATAAACATTAAATCAATTACAACCTCAGGCACCCAAAGTTTTTTATTCTTGCATCATTTTTACTCCTCTCAAGATCATCACACCTGCTGTTTTCAAGAGGCTAGTTTCATGTGACATTTGCTGATCAAGTAGCTTCTGTTTTTTTCCCCTTGTTCCTTGGAGGTGTGGGACGGGCTTTAATATCTATCATTTCTGCCTACATTAAAGCACCACTAATGCTGTGTTAACCCCACTACTGGGGCCATTAGTGTGTGTCACTGTTAATTAGCAGCCAATAGAATACACATGCTAGCAACATGGTTCAGTGCGATTGATGGGGTCCTTTTGATTGAATTGCTATTGCTGAGCTAACTATCACTTATACTAATGATTTCCAAGTAGGTAGCAAAAGGGTAGGAGGGAAACATTTTAATTTGTTTTCCCCCCACTATCTCTAAGAGTAATTTCACTTGAGGAAGCACTATGGGAAGAGACAGCTCCTGAATTCGTAGGGGTCTTTGGGAAGACGGATTGTTATTAACTAATTGTACTGAGATAGGGAGTACTGGTTTTTAGATATACAATACAATTTCATTATAGTGGAGGCAGTCAAACTGCCTTCTGCTATGCACTAAACAATTTCTGTGGACACAGGTGTTCATCTGACAAAAGGGTCTCACATCGGTATAGACTGCTTTAATGATAATGAAAATTGGAGAGTGGAGTTGAATAAATACAAGTATATATGTGAGGTTTTAAGAATGATGGAAGAAGATAAATTGGTCTCATATTTGCTCAGAGTACCCTGAGAAAATCAGATAGAATTTGGAAATGGAGGATAAAATCTTTATGTAACATGTGTAGTTTCTCAGAAACTTTGCAAAGCTTCAGAATGTCCACCATTTTCAAGTTCTGTTCTTCAACTTTGGCTTCTTTATTTAATGTTGCTTCATATCATCTCAAAGGCCTTGCAGGGTTGTTCAAGGCTGCATTGATTGCCTTTGAGTCCTTAAGGTTCTGGAGTCAATCAGAACTCTAAGTTTAAGAAAGAAATGATGAGAGACAATATGGATGTCACAGTAAGCCAAAGTTTATTAACTGAATTATTTCTGTCTGTAGCTCCAAATGTCCACAAAATAGATTTTGTCCATTTTTACAGAGCAGCACGGCACCCTGAGGGAGCAGCAGGATATTTATGTCAGGTGAATCAAATTACTGCCACTACTTTTACCATCACCTACCCTCAGACTCAGCCCAATCCTCTTAACCATGAGGGGTCACCTTCCTTACCATTAATACCACAGATCAACTGACACTGATTTGCACATTGTAAATGTTTTTGCTGTTCATTCATTCATCCTAGGAAGGAAAGTAATAATATTTTAATTTGTAGACTCCAAACTGCACATTATATCAACCCTCATATGGGTTATTTTTGAAGTGAGCCTTAACAGTTTGGCTACCAACAGAGAAAAATGCAAAAGGGAAGGGGTGATTTCCCAAGGATCATCTGAGGGAAAGACAAAGCATGGTTTAGTTGAAAGGGCATTGGACTTGATGTCCGAGTAACTGGTTTAATATGCTAGTTTTGCTCCTAATATTGTATGATTTTTGGATGTCACTTAATTTGTGAAGATATCACCTATTAATTGATGAGCTTGGACTAAATAATTCAAAGTCTGGGATGGATTCCTGAACTTTTTGTGACTTACCCTACCAAATATTTTTGAAAGACATCAAAGTATGTGAAATCACAACATTTCTCTCTTTTTTTAAAATAGTATTTTATTTTTCCAAATATATGCAGAGATAGTTTTTAACATTCATTTTTGTCAAACTTTGTGTTCCAAATTTTTTCCCTTCCTTTCTTTTCCTTCCCCCTCCCCAAGACAGCAAGCAATCTGATATAAGTTAAATATGTGCAATTCTTTTAAGCATTTCCATATTTGTGATGCTTAATCACATTTCTCAACAGAAATAGCATGCCAATTGTAGGCCAAGATTGAAAACTGAAACATACTTCAACTTGACCACAGTATCACCCCTTTTGTGATGAAGGATATTATCCTTTATCATTTATTTTACATTAACATAAATTCACAAACTCCACACTACTTCTAAAAAATCACAGAATATTTCAGTCACAGTAGCCCTTAATATTATCTATCAACTTTCTTACTTTAGAGACCAAATTATGGAAGCTCAATGAGGGTAAAGGAATTCATTAGTATAAGAGTCAGTAATGATAGCTTTCTCTTCAAGATTTCTCAGGCTTTTCAGAAGGACATTCATGGTGGGGCAGCGGCAGAAGCATATTAATTTATCAGTCATTGAAGGGGCTGAGTAAAATGCTGTTATGAAAGTAGGGGAGAGAGAAATGCCTGATAGTTACTACTCTTATAATTAACTGAGTTAGGTCTGAAAATGGAATCATCAATCATTCAATAAACATTTATTAAGTGCCTAATATATGCAAGGTATTGTACCATTTTAAAAAGAGGCAAAAGACAAGACCTGTCCTCAAGGTCAAGATATAATGGGAGAGATAACAAGTAAACAAATATGTGCAACTAAATTATATATATGAAAATTGGAAAATGGAAGAAAGAAGGCATAACATTAAGAGAAATTTTGACATCTTATATATGGGGGATGAGAGATTATGAGGAATTGAAGCTGACATTCATGTCTGAGAGACTGGAAGAATAGTAGTGCTCTTAACATTAGTAAGGAGGTAAGGAATAAAAGAAAGTTTAGAGGAAAAGATAATGAACTCGATTTTAGACATATTGAATTTAAGATATATACTGGATAGCTATGTTTGAAAGGCAGTCAGAAAGGCAAGATTGGAGGTGAGTAGAAAGTTTAGGAATGGAAAGGTGAATTTGGGAATCATTAGAGTAGAGATACTAAATAAAGCCATGGGAACTGATGAGATGAACATTTGAAATAGTAGAAGGTGAAAAGATAAAAAGGTCAGAATAGAACACTTTGAGATATCTATTGTTGGAGGGTATGACCTGGATGAAGATCTAACAAAGGAAATTCTGAAGGAACAGTCTGATAGAAGAATAAGGCAAGAGTTTGTTTTGAAAAATTAGAGTGAAGAGAGTATCCAGTGTCAAAGACTGCAGAGAAATCAAAGACATTGAGGATTAAGAAAAAATTTGGCAATTAAGACATCATTGATGGCTTTGGAAAGAGCATTTTTGGTAAAATGGAAATCATAACTAATATAATATTACCTTTTCCAAATTTAATTAGTCTATAAAATTGTAAATATAGGAGTTTAAAACATAATGTAACTGTGACAAGGGGCAGATACCAGAATGATATTTGTCAATAGATTTGGCTATTCAGTTCAGCACAATAAATATTAGTTAACTCCCTATCTCTGAAAGAACCCAGTATTTTTAAATAAAGAATGTATTTATTTTATTTTTCAATTACACATAAAATAATTTTTGAGATTTATTTTTTGAAATTTTGAGTTCAAATTATCTCCCTCATCCTCTCTCTTGAGAAGGCAAACACTGTAATATAGATTACACATATGCAGTCATGCAAAATATATTTCCATAATAGCTATGTTGTAAAAGAGCACAGGCTGCCCTCCCAAAAGAAAAAGAAAATTTAAAAAATGCCTGATCTGCAATCAGACTGTCAGTTCCTTCTCTGGAGGTGAATAGTACTTTTCATTATAAGTCCTTTGAAATTATCTTGTATTATTGTATTTTTGAGAATAGCTAAATAGTTTAAAGTTGATCATACAATATTACTATAACTGTATATAATGTTTTCCTGGTTCTGTTTACTTTATTCTGCATCAATTCAAATAAGTCTTCCCAGTTTTTTTCTTTTCTTTTCTTTTCTTTTTTTTGAGAGCATACTGCTTGTCATTTCTTATAGCATCATAGTTGTACATCATAATCATTTACTATAACTTGTTCAGCTATTTCCCAGATCACAGTACTTTAATAAGATTTATAGATGGTTAACAGTTACATGTTTTTTAAAGATTTGCAAACCACTTTACACACATGATCTCATTTGATCCTTGCAACAACCTTGGGAGGTAGGTACTATTATTCTGCCCATTTCATAAACAAGGAAATTGAAAATGAGAGAGGTTAAACAACTTTTTCAGTGTCATACAAGTAAATGCCCAAGGCAGTATTAAAATCAGATTTTCTTGAAGGCAGGTCTTCACTATCAATTGTGCTACCTACTTGTCTACTTTAAAAGAAATGAATATCTATGTATCATTTTCAAAGTAATGTGTAACTGAATACTTGGCATGCTTGGTGGTTTTTATAATGAAATAGTTATCCAGCAGTTGAACACCTTTCTGTAGCATCAAAGCAGCGTTAAAAAAAAACAAAACAAAAACAAAAACAAAAAACAATGGATTGGAAGTCAAGAGGCCTACATTCTAACTTTCTTGTCTTGATGTGTAAGCTTAGGCAAGTTAATTTTTTGGGGGGGTGGGGGTATGGTTTTCTCCTTTGCAAAAAAAAAATAGTGATAGGTGAACTGGAAAGAACTGCAAAAGAAGTTAGAGGTTTCTGTGGAGGAATGGATAGAACTTGGAACTTGAAGTCAGGAATATCTAGTTTCTACTTCTGCGACTCTGTAAGTTGGGTATTTATCTTATCCACCTTACCTCTTCTGAAAAACAGGGGGAAAATAGCACCTATCTCATGTGGCTATTATGAGGACCAAATAGGATAATGTATGTAAAATGTTTTGCAAACCTTAAAACATGACATACAGAGTGCCCCATAAGGATTAGTGAATTGTTAATTTATTAAAGGTTAAGACTTTCATTTTATTCCTGAGGAAACTGAGGCCCAAGGAAGATCTAGTATATAGAATGGCTGTAGTCTTAGTGCAGTGTTAGACTTTAATAGCTTAACAATGCAATAAGATTTATACAAACTATGAAAGCGTAACACTACATTAAGATTTTAACTGATTACTGAAACTTAACCTCAGTTATCTCAGATATAAAATGGGATGATACTCTTTTTTTCTGTCTAAAACTGTTAATGCATTTATTTTTTTTTATTTATTAATACTTTTTATTTGCAAAACATATGTATGGGTAATTCCTCAACATTAACCCTTACAAAGCCTTCTGTTACAATTTTCCCCCCCTAGTCCCCACCCCTCCCCTAGATGGCAGGAAATCCACTACATGTTAATTATGTTAGAATACTTAAGAAATCGAATATATGTATAGTTATTTCCACACATCATTTTTTGTGCAGGAGAAATCGTATCTACAAGAAAGAATAATCTGATAAAGGAAATACAATGCAAGCAAACATCAATAGAGAACATGAAGATGTTATGTTGTGGTCCACATTTCACATCCCTCTCTCTGGGTGTATATGGCTCTCTTCACCAAACAATTGGAACTGGTTTGAAGCATTTCATTGTTGAAGAGAGTCATGTCCATCAGAACTGATCATCATATAGTATTGTTGTTGCCATGAATAATGATCTCCTGGTTCTGCTCGTTTTACTCAGCATCAGTTCATGCAAGTCTTTCCAGGCCTCTGAAATCGTGGGATGATACTCTTGCTTAGTGAAGTGATAATTAGCCAGAAATATAGAACACTTCTAGATCATTCAGGGAATAAGCTAAGCCAAAGCAAATTTCATAGATTATATGTGGAGAAGACAATTTTAGTCCTATCTCCTCATTTTATAAATAAAGTTCCTTCTTTGTAAGTTTTATAGATCATTACTGCTGTGGTTGAGATTAAACCTTTTTTCTACAAGTGAAGTATAATATTATACTCTCTTATACTGTACATCTTCTAAGAATTACATTCATAAATATGGCCTTTGAATTATATTGGTATGTTGAAATATAAGAAAGGTTTTGAAAATTCAAATTAATTTAGGCAAAGCTTATATATTTATAGATTTTATATTTTCCTGATGAGGAATCCAAGAAAGAATCAAAGAGATTAGATGACTTTTTCATAATCATATTGGTAGAAAGCAACAGAGTCTGGGTTCAAAGCTGATCTCTGATTCGAAATGTATCACTTTGTTCACTGCTTTACATTCCCAAGGCTTTAAAAACAAGGCTGATAACTCCTATTCTGTTTAAATAACTTAACCCCCCCCCTCCAAATTTAAGTTAATCTCACAATTGGAAGAAGATATACAGAAAAATGCTGATGGGGGAGGGTTTGGAAAAATGCTGAAAATAGTGATTTTTGTCACACTGAAATATTTTTGACTCATAAATGCTTGACAGGCTTATTTTCAAACTCCCTAGCAAATGCTTTGCAAAGCTCAACTGATCGGGCCTGCTCACTTTGAAGAGTAAAATGGAGGCCTCCTTGAGTTTCAAGAAGGGAATGAACATTGTTTTCAGGGAACTAATCATCTAGCTGATCTCTATTGGAGTGCTTTATGAAGTTTCCAGCCTCCTTTCAAAGATTTGTATATAGCTGTCAGTTCAATTTAAAGGCATGCTGCTATTACTACTGCCCTTGAAAACTCCAGTCTGGTTAAACGACTGAATAGCAGTTTTGAAATCTGTTGTTTCACCCTGTATAAAACAAATATCTGGCTGAGAAAGAGTCAGAATAAACTTTCATTAAAGCATTTATGTTTATCATTCTAAAGTCTGTGGGATGCTAACATGCTCTAAGCCATAAATTACACCAAGCAAAGGCCTTTCCAAAGTCGTAAGCCAGTTTATTTTTTGCAATGCATAAATCCAATTATACTTGAAAACAATATAGTACATTGGAAAAATCATTTCCCTTGTTTCCTTAATTGGCAAAAGCCATGTTCCAGAGCCTGCACTTGCCCAGGCAAAGCTAATGTGACATCAGAGATTTGATTCAGGGAGCACTGGAAAATACTTACCCAGCTCAGAGGTGGTGATGCTCAAGAAAATTTGGATGCATGAATTGGGTGCTCAGATCACAGCTTGACTCATGACCAAAGCTTCCTATTATAGAAGGCAAATCACAGGTCGTGGTGAGCAGATACCCTGGAATATTCTAAATGTAATTCTGCTCAAGAAAAGGGTGTTTATATCTATTATGTCAAAAATTACCTGAGACAGATGAAGCTGAGACTCAGGGAATTGCTGTAGTTGAGATGCAGCCAGGGAGATTTCAGAAATGTCCTAGCATCACTGATTTACCTGTCCTGAAATATTGGTCCTAAACAATGGCTATGAGAGGAGGGACAGGACAAAACTAGCTACAGTAATTGTTGCTTCCAGGGGAAAAGAAAACTTGACACAACTCAGTTTCTCTAACTGTCTTCCTATTAATGAGATAAACATTTTGTAAACTACCAATTTTGTAAATAGTGTATATTCACAGGATCATTTTGTTGTCATCAAGTTGTGACTGACTTCTTGGATCCCATTTGTGATTTTATTGGCAAAAATGTAGGAGTGGTTTGCCATATCTTTCTTCATTTCTTTTTACAGGTGAGGAAACTGAGAATAGCAAAGTTGAATAACTTGCCAAGATTCACACATCTAATAATTGTCTGAAGTTGAATTTGAACTCAGGTTTTCCTGACTTCAGACCCAGCACACTAGTCACTGTACTACCTAGCTGCCCCAAAAGGGCATTGATAATCTTTTAAACACTTAAAAAAATTTTTTTTCTCCTTTGGGGGTTACATTCAGTGTGTAGAAAATAGTTCATGAAATTTTGATCAGTATACCAAGAAATATAGGGTTGTTATATTTTCTTGTCTTAAAATGAGAGGCATGGTCACTAGAATCCCTTTTCTCCACTCACAGGGCCACAAGGTCATCATTCTAGTTCAGTCCCTCCTTATTTTTTGACTTGACCATTAAGATAGTTTCCTAATGTATCTCTTTTCCTTGAATCTCTTCCTCTTTAATTCTTCCTCCAATCTGCCACCAAAGTGATTTAAAGAACAAATTTGAGCATGTTGCTTCCCTACTCATTAAGTTCCAGTGGCTTCCTTTAGCAACTTGGACCTTAAACAATGCAATTATCTATTACAAAGCCTACAAAAGGAAAAGATCATTGTGTGTGTCCCTTTCCACTTTCAACTTAATGCTTAAATTTAATATTTTGGTTTGCTGAAAAGAGAACGGGATTTGGAGTCAGTGGACTTGAAATCAAATATTGACCCTGCCTCTTAATATTGTTATGTGACCTTGAGTATCTTTTGAAGCCTCAGTTTTTTCTTCTGTAAAATGAGGCAGATTGGAAAATCTCTATGGTTTCTTCTTTCTATAAACCTATGATTCTTCCAGAAACCAATAAACATTGAATATAACTTTCAGTATAAAACTGAATTCTTCCCTTTTTTTCAAAATATGCATCTTAATAGTGAAATTAAAACAAAGATTCTCCATAAATTGATGGGGAAGACAAGTAGAATACATACAATGCTTTTTTGTTGCTTTGTTTGATATGTTTCTCACTGAAAAGTCCCATGTGTCCCATTTGAGCCTATGGTCTATCTAACTTAGGTTTTCCATCTCTAAATGAAGTTTCCTCTTGAACACTTTCTCTTCTTTGAAGGGTATTGGTCATGGGTATTGTTCAGCATACTTTAAAATTAAATTTATTTTCTTAATAAGTAAAAACATATTTTCTTTCCTTCCCACCTCCTTCTATATTTTATTTTTTAAAGAAAAGATAAATTCCTTACAAAAATATGTCTATTGAAGGAAAATAAATTTTTACATTGGCTATGTCCCAAAAAAAGTTTTTTTTTCATTCCACCCTATGAGTTCATCGCCTTTTATGTAAGATAGGTAGTATCCTTCATCATTGGATCTCTATAGCATTGACCAGAATTCTTAAGCCTTTCAAAGATTTTTGTAGTTACAATTTTATTACAATATAAATTTTCCTGATTTTGCATTAGGTTTATGAGAAAAAATTCAAGTTATCTGTAAGCATATTTTAAAAAGGATCCAAATCAGTAATAATCACAGAAATGTAAATTAAAGTCTAAAATTCTACCTCCATAAAAAGAAAATGACAAATATTGTAGAAGCTAAGGGAAAACAGGTTCATTGATGCACTAATGGCAAGGTTGTGATTGTACCAGTCATTCTGAAAAGTAATTTGAAACTATGCTTCAAAAGTTATGAAGTAGTATATACTCACTGACTCAGTAAATCCATTACTAAGTTTATATCTCAAAGAGGGGGAAAAAGGGAAAAGACCCATATTCATAAAATACTTATGATACTATTCTGTCATGGTAAATACTGGAAAAACAAGGGAAAAATCATTACAGAATGGCTAAACATTTTATGGTATTTGAATGTAATGAAATATTATTGCTCCACTAAAAAGATGAAAAGAATGGTTTCAAAGAAATTTAGAAAGACTTGAATGAACTTTTATTGATCTACATTAACTCAAAAATATATCTCAAGAGCCCCCACTGATGTATTTCTTTCACCACTGAGCCAACAATAACCATAGTTCATATCAGAAAACATTTAAATAAAATGCATAAAAAGTCAAGTGGCAAAATGTTTTTCATTCCCGGGAGTTCTATTTTCCTATAAGTTACTGTAGCATCAATGGGCAAAAAAACAATGTAGGGAACAAATGTGATTAAAAGACTTCTAATGTTTTAGCATGCATGTGGACAAGATGAAGCCAAAGTATGTGTGTACCTTGGGCAATACAGAACTTCAATGTAACAGATGTTCTTTGCTGATATCATCAAGTGAGCTGTTTACTCTTCTATACTGCATTCTCATCTGTAACTCTCTCTTGTACACTGTACATTGTTGGACACTTCTGCTCTTGGATGCCTCCACTGCTACCTTGTAGCTTAACTATTTCTCTTTTCTATATCTGTCTCTGATGCTGTTGCTACTGTTACTGTTGTTTGAGGGGAATTTCCAGTGCAGCTATTGCTTTTTTCTGATACCCATCTAATGTGTAGCCATATCCCACCAAGTAGAGAGGGAAGGGGTCAGTTAATTTTTAAGTTGGCAGCCTCTAGGAAAACTTTGGCTTTTTTAGCTTGAAGCCCTTACCCCATACTGAGCTAGTTTGTTGTTTTTCTGCATTAAAATGATAATCCAGCCCACTTCCAGTGTTACCATTCAAATTATTATCATCGAGAAAGTGCCAATAAAAGATGATTTCTGGTCTTCCTCAGTTGTTAGTTAGTACCTTCCCACTTCATCTCCTTCCAGGTTATTTTGTATCTGCTTTGAATATGTCTTGATGTATCAAAGAAGGCAGCTGGGTGGTACAGTGAATCGAATGCCAGGCCTGGAGTCAGAAAGACTCATTTTCCTGAATTCAAACATGGCCTCAGACACTTACTAACTATGTGACTCTGGGCCAGTCACTTAACCCTATTTGCCTCAGTTTTTTCATCTGTAAAATGAACTGGAGAAGGAAATAGCAAACCACTTCAATATCTTGGCCAAGAAAACCCCACATGGGATCACAAAGAGTGGACACGAGTAAAGAAGAGACTGAACAGCAGCAACAAATATCACCAAGAATGTGCATATCTATTCTCTATAAGAATGTAAGCTCTTTGAAGGGAAAGACTTTTTTTCGTTTTGATCTTTACATAAAGAGAGCCTAGCATAGGACCTGACACGTACTAAACGATGCATACTTCTTTATTGATTGTTTGTCAGCAAATATATCCCCAATTAGGTCACATCTTCAGGGCTGGGTTTATTTCTGTGTGACATATTTTAGGAAAGCAGAAGAGAGGAAACAAGGTGGTTAAAGAACTGGAAATCATGCCACATGAGGACTAATTGAGGAAACTCAAGATGTTTAGCATAGAGAAAACTTTTTGAGCTTCATAATTATGTTTTAGGAGAGGAAGTAGACTTGTTTAGCCCTAGAGGGTAAAACCGATGGAGGTTTTAGAGAGGTAAATTTTGACTTCATTCAAGGAAACATCACCTATTATTTAGGGTTTTCAAAAGTGGAATAAGTTGCTTCAGGAGACAGTAAATTCCCTATCATTTTACCTCCCTCACATATTCCACAGTTCATTGACCCTGGCCTTCTCTGTTGTTCCCACATGAGATACAAATCTTCTGACTATATGGATTTCACTTGCTGTCCTCCATACTTGGAATTATCTCATCTTCCTCATCTTTGCCCCCTATCTTCCTTCAAGTTTTGACTCAAATCCCACCTTCCCTTCCCATAACTGTTTATTTATTGTTTCTCCTATTAGAATATAATCTTTTTGAGATCAGGGACTATTTTTGTCTTTATTTGTATCCCTAGCTCTTAATATGGTATCAGGCACTGAGTAGATGTTTAATAAATATTTGTAAGAAATAATAATACTACCATTTATATGGTGCTTTAAGGTTTGCATAGTGCTTTATTATTATTATCTTAATCAAGCTTGCACAACTACTCTAGGATTAGGTGTTTTTAGTCATATATATGAATATATATACACATACAAATACACATATAAATATTAGGAATCTTAAGAAAACAGAGATTAAGTGACTTCTCCAAGGTCACATAGTTAATAAGTATCCGGGGCAGAATTTGAACTTCAGGTCTAGCACACTATCCATTGAATTACCATCTCCCTTGAATTAACTGAAGGTCTTTAAGTAGAAGCCAGATGATCACTTGTTGAGGAAAATTGCTGAAGGGATTACTATTCAAATAGACACAGGACAGAATACATTGTGTCTAGAGGGTTCCATAGTGCCAGGATTAGAGTCTGGAGTTCTTGTTCCTGTGTTCAAATCTGGCCTATAAGGAATTACTCACTGTATCCTGTCATTTACTAACAAGTCACTTAATCCTGTTTGTCTCATTTTCTTCATCTCTACAATTAAGAGAAGGAAATGACAAACCACTCAAATACCTTTGCCAGGAAAACCTCAAATGAGGTCACAAAGAGTCAGATATAATTCAAAAATGACTGAACAACCTATACATTGGACCAAATGACCTCTGAGATCTCTTTCAATTCTGTGCTTCTGAGATTTTGTCCCTTCGGTGCTTCTGTAGTCAGTTAGCCATTTCAAGGATGAATAGACACTAAGAGGAAAGAAAAGGTTAGACTTTTAAAAAAATATCTAGACACAAATCCTGGACACATGGAATTTTAAGCATATCATTGGGAATGATGAAATTAGATCAAAAGGGGAGTGAGACAGTGGCCAAATCTTGTTTTATAAATTATTTTAAGATCCCGACTACTCCTTAGAGGAATGAGATGGATAAAATCAGCTTATTTTAAAGTGTATGAATGTGTTTGTTTTGCTCACAAAAGTGCTGTTAAGGGAGAATAGACTCTTGAACGTGCTGTGATCCCATTACATTTCACTGGAAAATCCAATTTGAACTTGGTCCAGGATTTAAATTAAAGCAGAATTCAGTTGGTTTGTAATTCCACCAGTTAGTTCTCTTTTCAAAACTGAGTTGGAAATGACCCTTATTGGCATGTAGGTGGTCATAGTAATACCATCTACATTCTTGAAGGAGTAAGGTGAATCACAGTGGCCATTACCATTTTCTCACAGGGCTATATTTTGCATTCTAACTCTTCCTCTTACTAGATGTGAGGTAACTAGGTGGCACAGTGGATTATGTCCCTGGTTCTGGAATAAGGAAGATCTTAGTCCAAATCTAGCCTCAGATATTTAATATTTTTGTGACTCTAGGTAAGTGATTTAATTTCTGTTTGTCTCAATTTCCTCATCTTTAATAATAGCACCAACATCCTAGGGTTGTTGTGAAGATCAAATGAGATAATAATTATAAAGCACTTACTGCATTGCATGCAGTTAAGTACTATATGAATGTTTATATGTTATTATTAGAAGTCACTAAACCTCCTTGAACCTCATTTTCACCACCTGCAAAATAGGAAGACTTACACATATATTTACTCTTGTGGTATGATGCATAAAAAGTTGACCCCAGAATGAAGAAGACTAGGTTTCAAGTCCTTCCTCTGACAAAATGGCTGCGTAATTAAGTAAGTCACTTAAGCTCTCAGTGGTATGGGCAATTCTCAGACTGAATTGCAGCCTAGAATTTGTATTGATTGAAGGGGTTTCCTCACCAGGGAATCTTTAGTCCAGTTTTAAAATCCTATAATTTCACTATCTACATTGTCGAGTTTTTATGAGCATAATATTTCGAAACTGTGAAGCATTAAGGAAATGAAAAAAATGGGGTCACTGCAAATACAGAGCAACAATAGCACAATAATAACAATAACAATAACAATAATTATTGTATTATCACAATGGAATTAAATTGATTTGATATTACATTAACAATAATTACCAGCATCACTTGGTACTGCAAAGCCATTATGATAAAGTAATAATATATTATTAATATGTTATAATTATATTAATAATAATCCTTATATTATTATAAGGTCATAATTATATTATGATGACCCTTACTACTACTAATTACTTTCAGTTCCTTGGTAAATTTTCTTCTTGGCTTCTGATCCCTTTTTCAAATAATATAACTTAAAAATTAATTCTATCAATATGAATTTATTAAACTCCTACTATATGACAACCATTTTTCTGGGATATAAAGATACAAAGACAAAACTGAAAGAGTTCCAAATTACAAGATGCTTACATTCTATAAGATGAGACAATGTGTAGATAAATAGGCATTATGTGTGTGTGTGTGTGTATGTGTGTGTGTGTGTGTGTGTGTGTGTGAGAGAGAGAGAGAGAGAGAGAGAGAGAGACAGTGACAGAGACAGAGACAGAGACAGAGGGGGAGACACACGCACACACATACACAGAGGGAGAGAGAGAGAGAGAGAGAGAGAGAGAAAGAGAGAGAGAGAGAGAGAGAATATCATGAATGGAGTGGGTCTTTATTCCAGTTGTTTACTTCCCATGTTCATTGCTATATTCTAGTGAGAAGGATATGAATAATCTTTCCTAAGAATTCAAGAGATGTCAGGATGAAATTGCAGAAATAGGATATCTTCCTGCATTTAGTTTCAATATTGGGTGTGGATTCCATTATGAGGCAACTCTTCCATTTTAGTTTAGGGCACTCACCGTTTGTCAAGTTTGTTTCAAAGCAAGGCCCTTGACCTGAGGTCTCTGATGAACATTTATATATAGACATAGATATAAACACATATATGAACATGTGTATATACATATACATATGTGTTCACATATTCATGTATATACACATACATATAACTATATGTAACAAAAGTATATTTCCTTATTTTCTTATGTATTTTATCTTGTATATTTTTTAAAACCCATTACTTTTGGAAAGATTCCATAGGCCTCATCAGATTGTCAGAGGGGTCTATTATGGCAAACAGTTATCCTCTGCTCTCAGAAGAAGTCAAGGGAACCTAATTTGATTCTGAACTATTTTTCTTAACCATACACATTTTTTTTCTCCTATAAGTAACACTAGACATCCAAGAACTTCTTAGAAATACCTTATGTGTCTAATAAAACACTAATTCTAAAGATTCCTCTGGGACCCCATATGGAGTAATGTGACTGTAGGGATCACAAAATTATGATTATCAGTAAATGTTTGATTTGTATATTTATTTTATGTACTTGGGGTCACATAAAAATTTTTTGGGTGAAAAGGGGTTGTGAGTGGAATATGTTTAAGAAACCCTGGGCTAGAGGACCATTTTCAAACCCATGATATCCATGACCCACAAGCTGATTCATCCAGCTCACCCTCCTACCCTCCCAAAGTAGATTATGTTTCTTTGTTCAGAGAAATAATATAATTTGATTAACAAGTTTTTGTAAGGATAAAAAAGAGCTTAATTAGTAGTGAACAATATTTGATGCTAAAACAATTACAAAATTAAATTTTGAGCTATATCCCTATCCTAATTCAACAAGTCTGGATGCAGAGAAAATGAGCTGAAAATCATAAATCTTCAGAGGGAAGCCATCTCTTTCAGACTACCTTACAGCTTAATCTCTGAGAAGAGAAGGAAGATTATCCATTGGGGTTGAAATGAGCTGGCCACAGCTCAGACAATCTGTTCAGTTCAGCCATCTTTATGATTGATGTTGGGTGTCAAGCAATCAATTTCACCACGGCTCTTGTTATCAGTCATGAAAATGGCTAGAATGAATGGATCATCTGCTCTGTCATTTCTTTTGCCTACATAGTATAATATGCATAACCTAATTTATAGGGTTTAGGTTCAAAGAAATATCACCTCCTAAGAAAAGTTTTGTGACCTTAGAGAGATAAAATGACTTTGAGACTTTAACTTAAACATGCATGCCATTTGACTTTCTGGTTGACAGTCTTCTGGGGTCAGCATTTCA
This sequence comes from Myrmecobius fasciatus, assembly GCA_023553655.1. Lineage (NCBI taxonomy): Eukaryota > Metazoa > Chordata > Mammalia > Dasyuromorphia > Myrmecobiidae > Myrmecobius > Myrmecobius fasciatus. The sequence goes on from JAJPUD010005454.1 coordinate 136,801, forward strand.
GAAAGCCCTCCTTCAACTTCCCAACTTGCATGTTGAGTTTGAATTAGTCACTTATAACCAAATATTTTTTACCATCATATAATATGAGATTCTAAATGTAACTAACTTTTAAAATAGTTGTGTAAGCACTTGTAATGCTCAGGGAGAAACTGAGGCAGTATTACATATTGGAAATTAGGTAATGCTTTATTGATGTTAATTGAGAGTTCAGAATCCATAGCTATGGATCAGGACTGCTGGGACTCATGTCTCAAAGCATGCAGTCCAGCCCAGAGAGTTAGACTGACAGGCATGTCAGCCAACTGAATAATACAAAATATTCAGCACCTCATTGGTGGGGAACAGGAATTTTATAATCTCCATAGCCCAGGGAGACAAAGAACTCATGGGAACAGTTCTGGCAGGTAGAGAGTAAGGATGCCTTGAGACAGAAACTGGGCAAAGAAGACTACTAGTCTGGGTCACACAGATGAGGGGTATGTTGAGGCAGACCATCTGGAGGTTTTATAACTCCTTTGGAATGTGAGTCCATTTATTTCTGAAGGTCAGGAAGTGGGGATTGCTATTTTTGGGCAGAACAATTAAGGGAAACTGAAACAGCAACTGAGGGAAACTGAGACAGGGAAACTGTGGCACAACACACTAAACCAGTTAAGTGAGTATTGGTCTCTTCTAAGTAATTACCCTTGGCAGTCCCAAAGTTATATGAAGTTTTTCCATTGCCTCAAACAGTTTTCTTTTTTTCCTCCTTTTCTTTCTTTCTTTCTTTCTTTCTTTCTTTCTTTCTTTCTTTCTTTCTTTCTTTCTTTCTTTCTTTCTTTCTTTCTTTCTTTCTTTCTTTCCTTTCTCTTCTTTTCTTTTGTTTTCTTTTTCTTTTGTTTTCTTTCTTTTTTTTTTGGTGAGGCAATTGAGGTTAAGTGACTTGCTCATAGGCACATAGTGGGAAGCATTTAGTGTCTGAAGCTGGATTAAAACTCCAGTCTCTCCTGATTTACAAGGGCAGTGCTCTATCCACTGAACCATTTAGTTGCTCCAAGAATTTCTTTTCTTTTGAGCTGCAAACATGTATTTTGAAGTATATCTTACATTACATAGTGCTTTAAAATTTGCCCAATACTTCATTTGAACCTCACAACAACTTTTCATTATCCTTCCCAGTTAATAGATGAGAAAACTAAGACTAAGAAAATTTAATAGTCCTGCTATGTTCCTAGAGTTAATAAATTTTGGAGGCAGAAATTGAAACTATTTCTTCTAATTCTGAAGCCAATCATCTCAATTCTAAATGTTTGCTTAGCATGGTACCTGGCACATAGTTGGTTGCTTAATAAGTGTTAATTGATTGTTTAAATGATTGAATTGTCCCAAAAAGGTGATCTGATTTTTGAGATAAAGCCAAAAATAAATTTTCATGGTTATCCACTAAATGTATGATTGATCTGGATAATGTTTTAGTCAAAAATTAGATATGACTATCAGAGAAAGGAATGGATTTTCTGGTCTGGCTTTTAAAGTATCTCTTAGGATAATTAATAATCACAACAATAATTCTCATTCATATTTCTTTAGCACTTTGTGATTACAAAGAATTTTTACATATATTTTCTCTATTGAGCCTCACAACAACTTTCTGAACTAGGAACTCTTAAGTATTAACAATCCTTATTTTAGATATAAATATACATATGTTTAAGAGATTAACTAAATTACTCAAGGTCACATTCAAATTGACTTCATTTTTTCCCCCTCAGGCAATTGGAGTTGTGACTTGCCCAGGGTCACAAAGCTAAGAAGTATTAAGTATCTGAGGCCAGACTTGAATTTCTGATTTCAGATCCTCCTGATTTCAGGGCTGATGCTCTATATACTACACAAACTAGCTGCCCCGTTCTCTTATGTCTGTCTGTCTCTCTCTCTTTCTCTTTTTTTTTCCTGAGACAATTGGGATTAAGTGACTTACCCAGGGTCACTTTACCCTGATGTCTCTTTTTTTTTAAACTTCCCCACCCTCAAATGAGGTAGTTCTAAAAAATATTTTTGAGTAAAGACAAAATCATTTAAAAAAATGTTTGTTTGACTTTGAAGGGGCTAGTGCTCATTTAAGTGTATAATGGAATAACAATTATTGACATTTAAATATAGCTTCAAAGCTAGCAAAAAAAAAAAAACAAAAAACCTCCTTATTTGTGCTTCCAAGTACCCCTTTCTTATGGGTGATAAAAATGAAATCCACAAAGGAATAGATAAATGAATGAATGAGTAAAATAGATGAATAAATAAGCCAATAAATAGAAATTTGAAGGAATTAAGTAAATTAAAATGCCTAGAGTCACATAGTTGTTATTTATCAGAAACAGGATTTGAACCCAACTTCATTTGACTTTAAAGTTAAAACCAAGAGTTAAAGTCCAGAGAAATTTTATTTTTTAAATTTAATTTTAATACTATTTCCACTTTGTTATTATGCCACCCTCCTGAGGAGATTAAAAAAAAATCAATTTCACAACATTATAGTCATGTGTTCTAGTTTCCTAGTATATGTTATTTGTGGTCTTAATATAAAAATATAATGTCCCTTATTTCTCAGAACTCAAATGGAACAGTGATTTCATCAGTGTGGCTATTTCCTCCAACAAAGAGAACAAAAAAACATCTAGTTTATAAACCTGGTATAAGTCTTGTCCTTGTCTTTGGGCAAAAATTTCATCTTCAAGTTGCCAGTCTATTGATGATGAACTCCCTTGTAGGTTGATCCTTGAGAAATAAATTTAGATTGAGTTATTCCTGAGAATAAGTGCCTGAACTATTGAGCAATTCTTTGTGATTCCAAAGATCTGAGAAGAAAATTTTATATTTCTTTAACCTTGACTTTCATGTCCCTATCATCTATATAAATTGAAATTACTTTTTCTGTTGATACCTTGTCCTGCATAGTTTCTTGTCTAGGTATCTCCAGTAGCTACCTAATTTGAATTCAGGTCTGGTTTAAACCATGGATTGCTACTTTGACCTACATTAACATTTCAAGCACTGAAGAATAATTAGTGAAATAAAAACTTCAGAACATACCCACACAAGCCTTTTGTTGGACTGGCAGAATGAGGTTGGGTTTTGTTTTATTTGTTTTGTTTTAAATGATTGAACTTGGAACTAAGGTGAAAAGACAGATATTTCCTGAGTATTTGAGTTGATCTGAGATTGGATAAACTGGAAATTTTAGCTAATTGCATTGTAATTTTATGAATATAATTGATTTACTATCAAATCATAAACCTCAAACCTTTTAACAAAAAAAGAAAAGATGAAAGGAATAGGATAAAAGGTCCTTTTTTTTGCACATTGGATCATTTTGTTTTCTGGTACTTTTCTTTCCATATTACTTGAAATTATCTAATTTCCAAGTCCCTAATGCAACCCAGAATGCTGTAGAGAATTTGAGATCAAATCTTGCCACAATGGTTACTTTCTGTGTAACTTGAGTAAATCATTTAATTGATCCCAACCTTAGTTTCCTCATCAATAAAATGAGGGAATAGGACTAGATGACCTCTAAGTTTCTTTCCATCTATAGATTAATTATTCTATCATTCTTTAGTTATTTTAATTGTGATTTCCTTGGAAAGATGGATTTTTTTCCCCATCTTTTTCTGCTTAGTCATGGCAACGTGCTATGTGCCTGGCACATAGTAGACACTTAATAAATGTTTATTGACTGAGATTAAGCATTTTGAAAAATCTACCACATAGACATATTATGTATTGATACTTAATTTCTTTCTTATTCATTTTATCTTTCCCCTCATCATATACTTGAAAAGATTTATTACTTTGCCACTGATTTTTCTTGGGTGGGTTTAGAGGGACATCATGATGATGAGGGTAAATAAGATCCCAGCAAAAGGCCATGTTCCTGTTAAATGGGACATAGGAAGAGGCATTGATGGAGTGCCTGAATTACTGCAAACAATCTGAAAGCCAAACTACTCCATGAGGAAAGCAGGGAGGAGCACTGATATGATTATTTTTTTCAAATAGACCTTTTGATTTTGAATAGTCCTTTTGTTATTCTAAATAAGCCTTTATAACAGTAGGTCCCTAATGAATTCCTAGTTTAATTCCTTGCATTTGACAATCCTACAATTACTGTATCCAATCAGAAAGCCAAATTAGGATGTCAATCCTGGAGATAATTTCTCTCCTATAAAAGAATCTATTAGTACTTCAATCCTTCCCCTCTTCTCCAACTTTTATTAGGAACTTAAATCCTTTTTAGGGTTAGCCTACCAGTCAATGGCCTATTCCCCAGTTAATCTCCTTTTTAAGGAATTTAGCCTCATGACATCATGGATTTATTAGGAACCTCTTGCCTTATGGCAGCAAGTTCATCAGGACTTAGTCTGCTTAATGGTGCCTTCTCCCTAATTAATAGCAGATTCCATTAGGGAATTTAGCCCTCTTCTTTCCCTTTATTGATAACTTTCCTAAAATCTTTGCCTTGATTTGGAGTTGGTCTAAGCCTACAATTTCTTTTGAGATACCTCATGACACCAGTACAAAATTCCAATATACTTTTGAGGTTCAAACCCCTTCTCCCCAACATTTGGTGGACCTTATGGGGAGAGCCTGAAATCCCAACATATTTTTGGTTTCAGGATTTCTGCATCACCATTTGCCATGATTGGAACCATCAAAAAAAAAGCACTATATGTGGAGACAGAATGGCTTAAAGAAGGAAATAGCAAATCTTTATAGTCTCTTTACCAAGAGAACCCCAAATGGAGTCCCAAAGAGCCAGACATTACTGAAATGACCAAACAACAACAAAAAAGTCAACAAGAGTTATATTTTAATCTTGGCTCTACCAAATGATCTTGGAAAAGTCACAAAGTCTCTTGGCCTCAGCTTGTTTATTTGTAAAATTAGTGCATTACATGAGATGACCTTTAAACAAGACTCTTTCTTGTTTTAAATTTATGATGCTTAGAGGTGACTTTGAGCATAGGGAGATCAGGTTTATATATTAGTTAACTCTGGGGATTTCTAACATGTAGAGATGAAAGATCTCTGCCTTTTGATCTGTCATGATCTTTAAGTGACTAGAAATATATATATATATATATATAAGAAAAGAGGGATCAATACTCTTTCCAAGTTATGCTGGAATCCTTAGATGTGTCACAGACACAGTTGGGGGTTAAGGAAATGGGTACAGGCAGAGAATACCTACTTAAATGCCAGGAGGACTACTGTCTTCCAGAGTCTCATTCTGATGACATAAAAGAGGAGGTGGTCTTTAGAAAGAGGATTCTATGGTAACAAACCTTTAGGGTTAGAGACAGTCAAGAGAGCAGAGTGCTTGGTATTGGCCAAATGAGTTACTTAAGGGACAATGAGCAAGTGTTCTCTTCACATTTTCCTACCCTACTTACTGCCCTGCTCCTTTCATGTTTAATTCAGAATATGTAAAGTGTTACTGTACTAGAGTGATACTTTCCTTACAGATATAGAGAAAGGTAGAGGAATTTCTTTAAATTCAAATGTGCAGGTACTCTCATGAATAATTATACCCAAATCCATTTTCCTTATAAAGATTCCATTGGCTCCAGTCAGTTCAAAAGGAATCACTAGTAACTGGGGAGAGAAATCTTACTAATGGAGAAAGGCATAGTGAATTGGGTCTCTATATATACTATCAAAAAGACCAGAGTTTAAATATATCAGACATAGATAAATTCTAGTTTTTTCATCTGTAAAAAAAGTGGCTTTTTAAGGACCTTTCCAGGTCCAAAACTATAATCTTACCACCAATAACACTCACAGAATACACTGACATAAAGAAAGGAGATTATACCAATGTGTTGAAGAATTTAGTTCTAGAAATCAGATACATCATAGGCTAAATGGGGTAGGTAGCTCAGTGGATAGTGCTAAGCCTGGAGTCAAGAAGGCCTGAGTTCAAATCTGGCCTTAGATACTTACTAGCTATGTGATCCTGTAAGTCACAACCCTGTTTGCCTCAGTTTCGTCATCTGCAAAATGCACTGGAGAAAGAAATGGAAAACAAATCCTGTATCTTAGTCAAGAAAACCCCAAATGGGACCAGGAAAATTCAATACACTGAAAAGAATTGAACAACTACAAATAGGTTAAATAAACTTTTGTGGTTTGGCCTTGGAATCTAACAATTCTGAATAGCATTGTTTTTATGAGGAAATGCATTTTGAATTACAATGAACTACAGTGAATTACAAATAAATGTTTGGAAACCAACCTAAGTGTAAGTTGGGATCTGTCTGTATATTGTTTATTAATATAAATCATTTGCATTATGAGTTTGTTTGTTTTGTCTGTGCACTGCCTCTTTGGTCCCAAGGAACTCTTAGGAACAAAGTGTTTCTTATGTCCATGAATGTTATATTAAAGATGTATTTCACAATGGAATTGAATATTCAGCTTTTAACTGAAAGTGAAGGAAATAAATAAATATTTGGGAAAGCAGCTAGAGAAAAAAAGACACCACCTTTTTCTTTTCTTTTTCTTTTGTAGAGACTAAGATTTGAAAGAAAAGGGAAGAAAGGATTTCAGACTTTTATGACAGTCCCTCTGTGCATCATCACTGATAGATCCTTTAGACCAATCATGCATTTTTCTATTGCCCTTAGGGTCATCTACAAATTTTATTCTTCGAGAATGCAGTGTTCCATAAGTCATAGCCATATCACATTTCCAGAAGAATACCAGTACAAAAAAATACAACCATTTGCAGCAGGGAATAACTTGGTGATAATTGAAGGCATATCAAAATTTCCAAAATGCAACTCAGGTCACTACTCTCCTAAATCCAACTAAAAAGGCTAAAAATAATTAAAATGTGTTTATTTAGTATTTATCCAATCAAGGAACTGTAATCTAAGGGAAAGGTTCAAACATTAAAATCCATAGCTTCAGAAGTCTATTAAAAACACACACAAAGTCTAAGTAACAGGAAAGGGAAATAAGTGATTCTGTTGCAAGGAGGCATATTTATTACAGGTATCACTGAGATTTGATGGAATGAGAACTAGCACTGAGCTATTGTACTAGAAGGATTTATGCCTTATTCAAAAGTGAAGATTTAAGCAAAAGGGATAAGGTTTAGTATTTTGTGCATATGTATGTTTGTGTTTGTGTGTGTGTTTGTGTGCATGTGTGTGTGTTTAATAGATAAACTTATATAACGAAATCTAGGGACTAGAAACATGATGGAAAATATCTAAATAAAGATCAACAGAAGCAGAAACAAAAATCATATCATGATTGGAATTCACTACTGTTCACCCAGACAGAAAAGAAATATATGAGAAGTTTAGGAAACAGTAAAACTGGCAAGGATACATGATATGGTATTGATAGGAGACTTTTATCTGGACATCTGCTGGAGCTCTCTTTCAGCTCCAAATGAAGCAGCAAATAATTCATTGGTTTGCTTTAATGATAATTTTACCTTTTAAAAGGTGGAGGAAGGAACCAGGACAAATCCCATTTTCAATTTGATTTTTATCAAGGGCTAAGAATTGGTTTCTGGGGTAGAAATAATGGGACCCTGCAGGGAGGGAGTGACCATTTTATCTAAGAATCTGTTATGGAGGCTGGAAAGCTGAGTACATCCTGAATACTGCATCATAAATTGTTAGAATAGATTTCTAAGGCCTAAGAGACTAGATGAATAGGATCAAATGAGATAATGTAAAGGCTTTGCAAATGGGAAAGGGCTGTAATGAAAGTCATCTCTCTCTCTCTCTCTCTCTCTCTCTCTCTCTCTCTCTCTCTCTCTCTCTTTCTCTCTCTTCCCCTCTCCCTTACCCCACCCCACCCCCGCCTTTTCTGTCTCTATTGTTCTTTTTTTCCCTTCCTCTTCCCTTCTTCTTTTCTTTTTCTTCCTTCCTTCCTTTTCTTCCTTCCTTTTTCTTTCTTCCTTTCTTTTTTTCTTCTTTTCCTTCCTTCCTTCCTTCCTTCCTTCCTTCCTTCCTTCCTTCCTTCCTTCCTTCCTTCCTTCCTTCCTTCCTTCCTTCCTTTCTTCCTTGCTTCCTTTCTTCTTTCCTTCCTTCCTAACATCTCTTCCTCCTCCTCTTAATTCTCCTCCTTCTCCTTCTTCATCTTTTTCCTCCCCCTCTCTGTCTTTCTCTTCTTCTCCCCTTTCTCCTACACCTACTTCTTCTCTCTCTCCCTCCTTCTAACTGCATTGCCTCTCTGTATAGAGATCTATATGACTGTATATATATTTGATTTTCTGTCTTCTACTTTTTAATCCAATTAGTTAAAAGTTTATCAATTTTATTATGATTCTCCATTTCAACTGCATCTTACTTCCATAACAATGTCTATTAATGCTCTTGACAGAGACAATCAAAGCATTCTTTCATTTGGTATTTCAATTTCTATGTTCAGAAGTTCTGGGTAGTTCTTTGGTATTATGTCTTGCATTACAGTATTCAGTTTTTGTTGTTGTTGTTGTTGTTGTTGTTGCTTTGTTTTGTTTTGACATTTTCTTCAGGGAGATTTATACTCCTTAGCTTTTCTTTATTCATTCTATCTGAGATCAGCATGTTTTGCTGATTTTGATTCATACTGGGATAGGACCCTTTGGGTTATTTCTCTAATTTGTGTCTCTAAAACTCTGAGAAGAAGGTTGGAAGAGAGTGGGTTTGAGGTCTATCTTGCTACATTATTTACCACTTGACATAGATAAATCAAATTTTCACTGACTGAAATCTCTATCTCCAAAGCTCTGGAAAGAAGGAAGAAAGATAGCATGTGGGGTTTTAATTTTGTTTCAGCACTATGTGTTGAATTCTTGAGTTTTGCTTCGAGCTTATCTTGTCATATCCTTCTGTATCATGGTGGACAATAAGAGAGGGAGGAGAAGACACAACTTTATTTTTTAATGTTCTTGTTGATTCCAGGTGTCTGCTTGAACATGGAAACATCACAAGTTGCCTTATCTTTGACATATAATTTCATTTTTGGAGAGGTTTGTAAGGTCATGGAGATCAAAGAAAATGTCTAGTCTTCTTTCTTATTGGTTATGTGATCCAACAGTGCTCCTTTTGGTTGTACTTTGACAAACCCAATAGTATACACTATTTAACGACATTTAGCATAAAGTGCTGTCTTCCTTTTTCCACAAGTATTTTGCAGATTTTAGCTCCGTTGATCATGTGCTTCTTTTCAGGGTATAAATGTTAATATTTTTTAGGATACTGAGTCTATGATTCATTCATATTATATAAATTTTTGGTGAGAAAACTTCCAAATCTATTGTGGTCCATTTTACAAATTCAAAACTGTATATTTTAGATATATACTTGATATAATATATAATGTTAATTGTCTTAAACATCAAATTGAATTTTAGGATTCCAGCAATTATCTTATTGAATCTAAATTACATTTTTATATTATTTGAACAAGATTTTATGATGTGACAGAGTTCATTTCATATGTTTATCAATGATCAAATGATTTCATGTTATATATGTAAACACATGTTTAACCAGAACTTTCATAGTGTCCAACTCTCTCTTTTACTTGTAAACCATAATTATTTCTACTTAGAATAGATGATAATAAATTTAAAGATAGGCAAAACTCTACATACACACACACACACACACACACACACACAAATATATTAGACTTAAACTGTCTCATTCCTGACACTCCCAGAAAAAATAAATTTCACAATTTATATCAAGAACTCTTTACATTATTACATTGGTGTTATGATCTAAATCTATAATAGTTTCCATGTGGGTATAAACACTCAGTATTCTTGGGTCATATTTGTATGTGTATATATACAAAGGTGTATGTGTGTGTATGTGTGTGTATATATATATATACATACATATGTATATATACACACAAATTATGTGTGTGTACATATATTACATGAACAAGCTATGAATGTGGGATTGAATCTAAGACTCTGATCATCATTAAAGTTAGTGTAAGTGTCACATTGCTTTTAGGTCCCTTGTGCAATAATTATTGAATGAATAATATAATGGACTTTATATATACTTTGGACTTTCTGTCATAGTCTTGTAAATCAGCAAATATATAATTTTTTTTCTAGTCTTCATAGATTTTTGAAAGCTATAAAAACAATGTTTGTTTAACAATATGAAAATAAAACTTGTCTACTTTTATTGAGTTCAATGTTATTTTCATCACTGAGTAGATATGTACTACTTTTTGTTAAGAAATGTGAATCAACTTTATATCTTATAAAACTGTTACAGTGCTTTGCTAGTAATTTATTTGCTTCTATGAAGCCTGTAAGTCAATAATGTTGGATCTTATTATTTTTCAGAGACACTAGCATTTCTGATATCATCCTTAAAATAAATATTATGCTATTTAATATATTAATGGTGCACAAGATTTCTTTATTTAGTTCAACTTAGGTATTTTATTGTATTGGCATTCTTAAACCAGAAAGACGAGTAGAAATCACCCATATTCTTTTTCTTTGGAAGATCTCTTAGTTTTATTGTTATATAATTTTCATCTTTTGGATGTGGATAAAATAAATACGAGACTGAGATAAGTCAGTATTTTGCTGTTATTTCTTTATGTTGAATGTTCTATGAATTTTTTGCCATAGTTGGATAAAGTAACTGTGTCTTAGTTATAGTATTGGGATACAAGCTTATCCTTAGGAATCTCTGAAAGCATTTTCAATACAATTGTACTAGTTGATATGACAACAGGGATGATAATGAGGAGGAGAAGGAGGAGGAAGAAGTGGAAATGAAGGAAGAAATGTTTGGCAGGGACAGATTAGTATTATATTGTTTGTTTCACTCTCTTAATTTAAATTTCTTTTTTTCTTTTTTTGCTGAGGCAATTGAGGTTAAGTGACTTGCCCAGGGTCACACAGCTAGGAAGTGTTAAGTGTCTGAGGTCACATTTGAACTCAGGTCCTCCTGACTTCAGGGCTGGTGCTCTATCCACTGCACCACCTAGCTGTCCCCCTTAATTTAAATTTCTTAATTCCATTATTGAAACATATTTTTAAATCTTAAGAGTAAATCTAATAAATGCATTATCTCATTTGAAGCTCAGAACTAACCCAAATTCAAATTTCATGTCTTTTTTTTTTTAAGATAAAAATACTGAGGTTCAAACAGATTATTTTTGTTCAGGATTGCATAGATTAATGGATAATTAGCAAAGCTTGTACTATAATCTAAATTGTTTCATTCCAAAATTCAGGGGTTCTTTTTATTATTCCATGGTAATTCTTTTCATTATTTATATAATGAGAAATATATCATGAAGTTAGGAAAAATTGGGTTTAAGTCCCATCATTGCTATCATTCCTTATGGAAGTATAAATACAATTACATTCTATAACAATATCTATTCTGCAATGATTTTTTTTTCAATGAATTGATGTATAATTTTTCCAAGTTTTTTTACTCTACAAATAGTGTTGATTTGAATAATTTGCTATTTTTTAGACTTTGTTCCTGTTTTTGCTTCTCTTGGGACAAAAATCCATTAGAGGTATTACAAAGCATAAGCATGTAGATAGTCTATTTTTTTGTATGATAGGAACAATTCATTTCCCCCCATTTATTTAACATATATTTGGAAAACATTTCTTTTGTTTTTATAATATTTTTAATAGTATTTTATTTTTCCAAATACATGGAAAGATAGTCTCCAACATTTCTCTTTGGAAAACTTTGTTTTCCAAATTTCTCTCCCTCTTTCCCTCTTAATCCCTCCCAAAGAAAGCAAGCAATGTAACATAGATTAAACACATGCAATTCTTCTAAACAGATTTCCGTATTTATCATACTGTGCAAGAAAAAAATCAAATCAAAAGAAAAAAAAACATGAGAAAGAAAGAAAAAATAAACAAACAAATAACAACAAAAGGTGAAAATATTATTCTTTGTTCCACATTTAGTGTTCAGTTTTCTTTCTGGATGCAGAGGGCACTTTTCATCATGTCTATTGGAATTGTTTTGAATTACCTTTTGTTGAAAACAGCCAAGTATTAGGAACAATTCCTAAATCCAACAATGAAGTATTATTGTACCTATTTTTCCATAACATAACTGACATTGACTATTTGCATATTTTATCATCTTTCTATGACTGGAATTATGTCCATAAGCCTGATTTTTAGAACTCTTGTTTGACAGTTTTTCATATTTCCATTCAGGAGATACTATAAGTCTTTCAGATGTAAATTCTCCAATAGTTTATTGATTTCTATAGCTTTCTTTCTGTTTTTCTCATTGTTAGATTTGTCTGTCTCTTAAAGGGACATGCTAAATTCTTTGACAGTTACTGTGTTATTACCTATTACTTTTTGCAATTAATTCAGTTAACTCTTCCTTGATGGAGTTAAGTGTTGTAGCTACTGGTGCATAAACCTTATAACTATAAGTTTTTTTTTTGTTTGTTTGTTTTTGTTTTTGTTTTTTGATTTGTTATCACTATAAAAATAGTATAGCTTCCCTTTTTTCATGTAATGAATGATTATTATTATTATTTTTTGACCTAGTAGCATGGTTGCAACTTTTGCCTTGATTCATGATAAATTTTATTCCAGCTTCTTATCTTCATTTGATATGTCTTTCCTTTTTCAGTATATTTTTTGAATGCCATAAATAGTTGCCATGTGTTTTCTTATCTATTTCATTAATATTCTTTATTTTCATTTTTAAACTGTTCACATTAGCTTTATGATAATTATCTTTACATTTTTTTCTTCCTTTATTTCTTCTGTATTGATTTTTTTTTTTTTTTTTTTGCTGAGGAAGTTGGGGTTAAGTGACTTGCCCAGGGTCACACAGCTAAGAAGTGTTAAGTGTCTGAGGCCAGATTTGAACTCAGGTCCTCCTGACTTCAGGGCTGGTGCTCTATCTATTGCACCACCTAGCTGCCCCTTCTGTATTGATTTTTTTGGTACCATTCTTTTATGTCAGTATTTAGCTCATGATAATAATTTTGCCTATTCTACTTGAAAATGAATTTATTTCCACAAGATTTCCCCCTTCCTTCTTTCCATTGCTTATAAATTTGCTTGAGTTAATGATTTATTTTCCTTTCATTTAGTCAGTTATCCACTTTCTTCTATTTTTTGTTTCTCTCTTTCTCTACCTAGTTGAATGAGTAATTCAGTCAATCTTTCTGCCCCCATGTCCCACCCAAACTTTATTTACTGTGTCATATGTAGGCTTATCTTTTTCTTATTTTTCTGAATCTTTTCTGTCCCCTATCTCTTTTCTGACCAGTGGCTGGAAAGATTGTTTTAGTCTGTTTATCTTGGGGGTTATGTGGTTAATTCAGTGGTTTAAGTCAACCTTGAGGCTTAGTCTCAGCTTAGCTTTTGGTCATCTTTACTCAATGCTGAGGCATCTTACTGCCTAGACTATTTTTATCTCATAATTATTACTTCCTTTACTCTCCTCCTTCCTTTCAAATGGATAGGGAGAATTGGTGTCTCCTAATTCTCACAGGTCAGGGGTAAGGCAAGGATATTCAGGCACTCACTATATCCCAGCCAGGAATGCCTGTTATATGATTGCCCTGTCACAAGGAAGTATGCTTCTAACCAACCAGATTTCTCTATGCATTCCTCCTTTCCTTCATTTGACTGTAAAAAATCTAGTCTGCTGTTCCTAAGGAATAGAGGATAGAGCTGTTTCAGCAGTCATTAAAGTTATCAATTGGTCCTTATCTTGATGAACCTATGGGATACTAGATTAAATCCTATTTGCTCTAAAACTCAAATAATTTCAGTCCTTTCCCATTTTCCCCTCTGCTTTTCTTTCTAACACATGTGAAGAATTGATGTCTGATGCTTTCTGAATGTAACATGTAGCAATTGTTCCTTTACATGTGGATATAATGCCTTTGTTCTGATGTGTAGAACTGAAGAGTTTTAAAGAGAGTAATTAATCCACCATCTTCTTGGTCACTAGGTACATTTTTTTTAGTTATTTATTTTCCAATGGAATCATTTGTCATTATTTGAAAATATCTTCATGAAGTTCATGCAAAATATATTTTAATCCCTTATTAATTTAATATTAATATTATGTTCTATTAGCTTTTCTTTCCCTCATTTGCATAAAGTACCACAGCATTATATATCAGTATGCATGATTTATTTTACCTGTCTTATCAATGATCTTCCACCAATGGTTTAAACTTTCCAGCTATTGGTTTTTAAATCAGATACATTTTATACCAAAGTTATTAGGTATATCCATAATATTATATAATCCTAGATATAACACTTTAAAAAATCATAGAGATCATCTAATCTAGTCCATCTGCTTTGTAGATAGGGAAATTGAGGTCCTGAGAAGTAAGTGACTTCACTGTCACCAAAATAGTAAGTGGTTAAACTTGAAGTGAAACTCCATGATTTGTCACTATAAATTTAGATTCTTCCCATATCACCTTGTTGCCTATTTTTAAAATGCTTTTGTATTTTAACTTTTAATTTATAATTAAACATTGGTAAAAGACAATAGTCAGAAAATTCAGTTAATCTTCTCACTGAAGAACAGAAAAATAATGGAAGTATTTGCATTTTTTCTAAGGATTCCTATATCAATACTGCGCAAAAAGTAAGCAAAAAAAAAATTCTTCCTGCATAAAATTGAGACTTGTTAAGAATGAACAAAGGTAGCGATGATAAAATGAAAACAAAAATGTGTTTCATTCCAATGTTATCTCATTATTTTATTTCCTTAATATTCATCAAGTTTTAAAATCATTCTTGAACTGTTTCTTCCCTTTGGACTACGAGTACTCATGCCTACTAAGCATTGATCTTGTGACTGGTAGGTTCTCAAGGTACCTTAGATATTTTAAAATTTTTTTGCCTTTTAGAGCAAGAAAAGGTAATGAAAACAAAACAAAACAAAACAAAACCTTCAATCCTTCAAAGTAGAAGCTGTTAGGTCCTGTGTGATCCTAATTGTAGCTCCCCGATATTTAAATTGTTTCTTTCTGGCTTCTTGTAATATCTTTTCCTTGGTGTGATAGTTCTGGAATTTAGCCACGATATTTCTGGGGGACTTAATTTTTGGGTTTCTTTCAGGAGGTGATCAGTGAATTGTTTCAAGGAGTATTTTGCCTTCTGGGTCTAAAATATCAGGGCAGTTTTCTTTTATGATTTCCTGGAAGATAGTGTCCAGGTTCTTTTTTTCATCATGGCTTTGAGGAAGCCCTATAATCCTTAGATTGTCTCTCCTAGATCTATTTTCCAGGTTAGTTGTTTTTCCTAGAAGATATTTCATGTTTTCCTCTATCTTTTCATTTTTTTGTTTTTGTTCAACTGATTCTTGAAGTCTTGATGAGTCATTAATTTCCAATTGTTCGATTCTAATTTTTAATGTCTTATTTTCTTCAGTTACTGGATTCTAATCCAGAACCTGGATTAGAATCTTAGTTCTGCTCCTTTTTTCTTTTACTTTTACTTTTTACTCCTTGAGCAGGCAAGTCACTTAATTCCTCTCAGTTTTTTAGAAGAAGCAACATGGTATAGTGGATAAAATGCTAGAGTTGGGTATAAATTCTATTTCAGACTATATGATCATAGGCAAGATATATTGTCTTTGAATCTTATCTTAGTTGTAAAATGAGAATAATAACCTAAATTCAAACTACACTCTGACACTTGGTATCTGTGATATTAAGAGAAAATCCCTTAACCAGTGATTGTTCTTAGAAGCAACATGCCATAACTAGTTACAAAATCAGGAGTTCACATTCTGTCTCTATCACATATTTCCTAGTCATGACCTCCCAGTTTTCAAAGAAACTGTAAGACTATACATGACAAAGAAATTTTTTGATCATCAATCCTCTAGATCGCTATTGGTCACTGCAACAATCAGAATTCTTAAATCTTTCAAAGCTACCTGTCCTTAGAAGGTTTTTCTTACTTTAATAAATTATTTTCCTGGTTCTTCCCACTTCACTCTATTTTCATTTACAGAAGTTTTTCTAGTAATCTCAGAAATCATCTGTTTAGCCTTTCTTGTGGAACATTGTAATGTTATTTTCTTTAATTTGTTCAATTGTTCTCCAATTTATGTACTCTCTCTATATTTCCCATTCACTATAAAAATTACTGTTAGAATTTTTTTTTTGCACATAAAGGACCATTAGTTGTTTAAAATATAGTTCTGAGTGTGTCTAAATCAAATCACAAAAATAGAATTAGAGAATAATAAGTAGGTTAATCACTCATTAGTTTGATGGTCAATAATCCTTTGAAGGAGAAAGTGGTCTAACATATCACCATGTCATCATATTTTCATCCATCAGTTGATAAGTTTTTTAAGGATTGCTCATGATTTGTGAAGAAAAAAAGAGGATAATATTCAAAGGGGAGAATAATGTCCCTGGGCTCCAATTTTTTCATCTGTAAAATGAGATGGTTAAACTAGATGATTTCTCAGGTCCCTTTCAGATATGAAACTGTGCTCCTCTGCACCCATGATATGCATGTTTAGTGACAGGTGAGTGATAGTCTATGGAGTTAGAGTACCAGCCTTCCATCCTGCTCCCCAGAAACAATCAATCAATCAAACAAACAAAACAAAACCAAAAAACAAAACAAAACAAACAAAAAAATAAAAAAACAAAAACAGAACTAGAATCTAGTCGGGCCAATTCCTAACCAAGAATGCCTTCTCAACAAGTGGTCATGAAATAATTGATAGGAATTTTTTCGGTGAGACAGAACTTATTTCTCATAGCATTCTATTATATTCCTAGATATCTCTAATTGTTAAATACTTCCCTAACCGCTTACTTAAAACTAAAATTTAGTTTGCTTCAATTTCTATCCATTGTTCCTTGTTCTCTCCCTCTCTGCCCCTCCCCACCCTCCAGTGCAAAGCATAACAAATTGTTTCTCACCTTATATGCTTTCAAAAACTTGAAGCCAAGTATTATGCCATTCCTAAATCTTTTATTGTGTTGCAGATACTCCTTAGTTTCTTCAATTGATTCTTATATGGAATGATCTTAGGAGCTTATTGCAATGATGGTCTACTTCCTCTGGACATTCTTCAGCTCATTAATGTCATATTTAAAAAGCTCATGGAATTTAACTCAATACTCCAGATATGGAATGATCAAGGCAAAGTATAATAGAATTATCATCTCCCTCATTCTGGGTGGTGAGCATTTTTCACTGTCAAATTACACTTTTGATTTCTGTTAATTTCATTTCACTAAAATGTCTATATTTTTTCCATACAATATAATACAGATTTAAATATTTCTCACTCCCTTCCTCATCTCATGCTCAGGAAGAGAATTTTGTTAAGACCAATTGTAAAACTTTCCATTTCTTTCTATAAATTTTGATCTCACTATCTTTGCTCCAACCTTCTAGCCACTAGAGATGTTTTCTGATTCATGACTGCTATTCGGTGTGTTAGTTATCCCTCCCAGATTTATATCATCTTCAAGATTCCTAAGAGTGTTATCTATAACTTTATCTGTCAAGAATGAAAACTTCAATTGTAAGAGGTCAAGGATAAGTCATTAGAACATTCCACTGAAGATCACCCTTCACATTGCCATTGATGCATTAATGACTCCCCCAGTCATTCAAAATAATTTGAACCCACTTAACTTTATTGTAGTCTAGATTACACCTCTCTAATTTGTATACAACAATGACACAACACATTAATGTTTCATTAAAATAAATATAAATTCTATGCACAGCATTACTTGACATGATGCTTTAGTAATCCTATTAAAGAAGGAAATTAAAGAAAGTTAATCATTTTTTTGATTTGGAAAAAAGAGAAGTCAATCAGGTTCTTTGTGATTGATATTTTCCTTTTATATGTTTATCAACCCTCACTATGATAAAATGTTCTAGCATTTTGTAAGACACTGATATCAATATCTTTCTTTCTGACTGTAGATTTTATACTTTTCTTTTTTTAAGAGGGGTAATGTGATTTTTATCAGTTCTGTGACAGTTCTCTAATTCTTCACATTTTTTCAAGGATCTAGTCCTGGCAATTATATCCATAACTTCTTTTTGGCTTCTATATGTAGTTTATCTGGTCTTGGTGTCTTGTCTCATAATAAACATATTGTCCAAGAGAGCATTTACCCTCAATGAAGAAGCTCAATTCTAAAAAAAAGTTGTCATAATATTTTGATAAAGGTTTACCATTATTACTGCTTTTAGATTTTACCTTTTAAAAAATTCTTTATTATCTTTATGTGGGCAATATAATTCTAAAATAGAGAGATAGGGTTTGAAGTAAAAAGCTCATCAGTTATAGCATTCTGTATTCCTGATGACCACCTAACCAAGAGCTATGTTGCATAAGTCTCCAAAGTAATGTGGTCCAAATAGAAGAGATGCCATAAATTTGTTTTTGTCTGTCCTTCATTCACAATGAGGACCATGATATAAAGAAGATAATGTATGACTTGCAAGTGAAATGGATTTAAGTGAGGCAGGGCTGGGCCAAGTCACCAGTCTCACTCTCTCTTCTGGAGCCACTTGGATTCAGTGGCATGTTACACTTCTCCCTGGAGAAGGGAGTTCTGAGTGGTGCATGTGAAGTGGTAGTGATCCCTTTGCTTATAATAGAAGTACCTTTCTTTCCTTATTACCTGGCTTATTCTGTCAGGCTCAATGGGGCTAAATATCACATAAATCTTAGAAGATCTATATATTGGAATACTTGGTTTAGAGCAAATGTGAAAAGATCTTCCTTGAGCCAAGAGACAAAATTCACATTTTTCCAACAAGGAGGTTTTTTTTTTGTTTGTTTTTGCTTTTGTTTTTTTTTAATTAACTCTTATATTGGTTCTGTTTCCCAATATGTAGAATCAAAGTCACTTTGGCTTAATTATTAAGGCACTGCCATGGATTGGGTTTTTATGAATTGACCAGGGAAGGTTTTGGCAGATTTGGGAGGGAATGGATCTGAACAGAAACCTGTTTATTTGAGCCCGAGGCTCTATTCCAAATGGAGTTGGCATAATTAGGGAAGCCAAGGAAAGAACAAGCCATATTCCAAGTTAATTTCTTCTTTCATTCAATTAGGTCCTTGACATCTTGTTCCATCAAAGACTTCTCAAATCATTTCATCTAGAACTCAGGTACAAGAGAACATTTTTTTTCTGTATATCTGAGCCTGACTCCAAGTCAGGTGTTCGATCCACTGTACCATGCAGCACTTCCCCTCCCTGCTAGAATTTTTTTTTCTGAAGCAATTGGGGTTAAGTGACTTGCCCAGGGTCACACAGCTAGGACGTGTTAAGTGTCTGAGGCCAAATTTGAACTCAGATTGTCCTGACTTCAGGGCTGGTGTGCTATCCACTGTGCCATCTAGCTGCCCTCCTGCTGGAGAATATTTGAGGATTCTATGAGCAAGTCCTCTCCTTCTCTAAGCTCTCTGACTGTTCCATTGGAAGTCTTGGCTTATGCCAGATCCCCCAAGATGTTCCTGAGCCATAAAGACTAATTCTCAAAGTTTTCAAACTAAGAATTCTCTTTCATCAATAACTGACATGATAACTCTGTCCCCTGTAAGTGATGTATAGCTAGGGCAGCTTTAGCTGAATAATTGAGACATTCTTGTGGATATTGTTGTAGGTACAACATAAATTGCTCCAAGAACAGATCCAGCTGCTTAGTTTTCTGAGAAAACCTTTATAGGAACCAGCACTGGGTGAAAGAATGTGTTCAAACAGTTATTTTGAATTGTAATCTGAACCTATATCTTTCAATTTCCACTATAATCATTTTCCCTATTATGTATTCAAAATCCTGACTTGTCTCAAGGCAACCCAAATAAAAGAGGAGTTTTCTAAGTTACCACATAATACTCGCAGTTTTTTACTTCACAGTACAAGATTAAATCAAAAAGCACTGAGAAGTCTGGATTTGCCTTAGTGTAGAATACATATTGGGAAGTACCATGATACATTAGAATCATCAAATTTGATTGATGATTGATGAGATTACTTCTTGAATGACAAGATGAGGAGTTTGTATTTTAGTTGGTATGTGGAGCCACTGAAGATTTTTGAGAAGAGGAGTGAAGTGACCAGATCTGTGCATTAGAAAGATTATTTTGGCAATTGCATAAGGAACATATTGAAGAGATAAGAGATACATGCAGTAGCTATACTGCCTAGAAGGCTATTTTTAATAGTTGTATGAACAGGAATGAGGGCCTAAATTATGGTACTCATGATGGAAGAACAAAAAAAATTATATATAATATTATATATCATGGAAGTAGGTTGGAGTGGATCATAGGATATAGAGTTGGAAGGCATCTTAGAGATCTCTAATAAATTCTCTAATTTCACATTTGAGGAAATTAATATTTAGAGAAGAATTAGAAACTTATTATTTATTGAGAATGAAGAAGAAAGAAGAAATAAAATTTTATTTATTGGTTTCCAGTGTTTCTGGGTACCTGAATGAATGATGGTTTTATCAATAGATGTCATAATATAGGTTCAACATTTTTTCATTTTCTTTTTAAAAAATTTAATATTTTACATTCCACCCAGTTATATGTAAAATGATTTTAACATTAGTTTTTAAAAATTGAGTTCCAGATTCTCTCCCTCTTTCCCTTTTTAATCCTCTTCATTAAGAAGGCACATGTGAAGGTATCACAATTTCCCCCCGTATTCCCTCCAACCTTTGTCATTTTCTTTTTTTGGTCTATATTAGCTAGGTAGTACCTCAGAATTGTTTTGATTTGCATTTTTTCAATCAATCCTTAGTTAAAGTCCTTTTTTTTCATGTGGCCATAAATAGCTTTAATTACTTCATCTGAAAAATGTTCATGTCTTTTGATCAGTTATTAATTAGGAAATGGCTCTTTTTATTATAAATTTGAGTTTCATATATTTTGAAAAATAAAGCCTTTATCAGAGAAATTTGTTTCAAAATTCTTTTCACAATTACTATTGCTAACTTCTATTTTCTCTCTCCTTTTACCCAACCCCTCATCAAAAATGTTTCACTTCCAATTTCTGCCGTGTAAGATAGATTTCTATAACCAATTGTTTATGCGTATTATTCACTCTTTGAGCCAGTGCTAATAAGAATAACTTTATTCATTCCCCTTCCCCTCCAAGTGAAAAAGCTTTTTCTTGCCTTTTTCATAGCAGATAACTTATGTTACTCCACCTCTCTCTTTCTCTTTCTCCCAGGACATTCCTTTCTTACTACTTAATTTAATTTTTTTTTTAGATTTTATCCTTTCCTATTCAATTCACACTTGCATCCTATGTCTATATATACTCCTTTTAACTATCTTTTTTTTAAATTTAAAAAAAATTTTAAATTTTATTTGCGTAGCATATGTGTGGGTAATTCTTCAACATTAACCCTTACCTAACTTTCGGTTACAAACTTTTCCCCTCAACTCCCCACCCCTCCCCTAGATGGCAGGATATCCACTACATGTTAATTATGTTAAAATATTGGCAAATCGAATATATGTATACATATTTCCAAACTTATCATTGTTGTGCAAGAAAAAT